>PVHX01003826.1:0-136310 GCA_004024805.1 Geosciurus inauris | reverse complement strand
TAAAATATGATTATAAATCATGAAAAATATTTTATCAAAGTATACAGAATTTTAATTGATTTAAAAATTCCAGAAGAACTTGAGCATAAAATCCACATCATTCAACCTGCAACTTGATTTTTGTTTGAAGTACATCATGGAATATATTGTATTTAATCTTAAAAATAATTCTCAAAGTTATTAGATGTAATAAAGGAAACTAAAATTCTATCCAACATTCTGCTGCTCAAGTTTTTTTTTTTAACCTTGGATAACTTCTCTAAGTAACTTTTATTGTATAAAGTCTCATACATGACAAATATGACAAATTGCATTTATATTCCATTTTATAATTTGTGCATATGATTACATTTATGTTCATATAATAAATATGTAAATGGTAAATTATGTTCTACTTAAATTTGGTTTGCCCACATTTGATATTCATTGTTTTGCCATCCCACATATATTTGATCAGCAATCTATATTCTACATGTATTTCCAGTAGAAAATAGATTTTTTGGTTTTAAT
This sequence comes from Geosciurus inauris, assembly GCA_004024805.1. Lineage (NCBI taxonomy): Eukaryota > Metazoa > Chordata > Mammalia > Rodentia > Sciuridae > Geosciurus > Geosciurus inauris. The sequence continues at coordinate 135,800 of PVHX01003826.1, read as the reverse complement.
AATCAATAGTTTTTAATACTCAATGAGTTACCAGCCACTGTGTTACATGTTACTTTCAGAATGTAAGACTATATGGACAATTACATTTTTCTTCTTAAAAATAATGTGCAATAGCTGCAATCTAGATAAGTGTAAATATCAACACACAAGTATCACCAGATGATGTCATTAAATTGCAGACTGATCCTGCAAGTTTCCAAACTCATGTTATCACGAACCCCAGATGATGCCCAAGCTGTTGGCACACTGACCACATTGGATAGCAAGGGTGAGCTTCTTTTACTCACTTCTGTTTAAAATTCCCTGGGCTTTTTTCTTTTTAACTGTTTATCCCCCCTTTTTAAAAAAAAAAATATATATATATATATTTTTAGTTATACATGGACACAGTGTCTTTATTCTGTTTATTTATTTTTATGTGATGCTGAAGTTTGAACCCAGTGCCTTGCATGTGTGAGGCAGGCGCTCTGCCACTGAGCCACAACCTCAGCCCCTGTTTATCCCTTTTTATGTGTGGCATTCTGTGCTTTTTCCCCAGCTCCTTTCATTACTTTCTGATCATATGCCTTTTGAAATGTAATGTGTATATTAAAAGACTCTCACCAATGTGTTCTCATTTAGAATTTATTTTTCAGCCAAATGTGTCATCAGTTATTGAAAACAGTTGTGACGTAGTTTCCTTCAACCAACGTTTTCCCTCTTTATGAAAACAAAGTTTTTTTCTCTTTATAGATCTATCTTTTGTAAGAAGTCTCAGTTGGGACAAAACAAATTAGATGACAGAAGTGCAGATATTTGACTTCAGTCTAGAGGAGCTCAAGGGCTGCAGATCAAACCAGTGGGAAGAAAATGAGATGAGAAACGCATTCGCGAAAGGAGTCCTGGGTTTAAATTTATTGTGTCCACAGGAGAATTTAATTTTGCACATCTGGGAAATGCCAGACAAGTAATAAATGTAAATTGTGTCACATCCTAGTGCCTCTCTGTATTGATATATGCTACAAGGAGTTTCAACTTCATCATGTTAGTTTGGCAAAGTACTGACTAGAGTAAGCTCCTCTGTCTGTCTTTTCTATATCTATCAACCCAGTCTTAGTTTAGGATGAACGAAATGCCAGCTAGCCTCCTGATCTTGTTCATTATTAAGGCTCACAGAAAAAAAAATCACTGAAAAAACATTCATCTTTTCTCAACTGCCTGAATTGGTCTCCTGATGCTTCCGGTCTTATCATTTTTACCTGTTTTATTATACTAATGTGTGTGTGTGTGTGTGTGTGTGTGTGTGTGCTCGTGCACATGTGTTGGATGCTAATAGCATGTCTTTTTTTGTTGCTAGATTTCCATACCAAGAAGTAACACATTCAAACTGAGGCAGAGACTAGTGGGTTTGAAACAATGATTCTCAATGTTGAGCTTAATTCCATGACTAAGTGGGATTCTGGGGTTGTCTTTCTTGGGGCAGGAATAGATGCATTCATCATGGAGACAGTGAGGGAACCGATTGAATCAAAATCAGGTAACCAGAATAGTGATCTTTGGTAGTCACTGCGCTATTTTATCAAATATTTTCAGTTCATATCATGAAGTCATTTTGGTTCTCCTTAAAATTATAATTGGCCATGAAATTTGTCTTGAACAACTAAGTATGACTAGAAATTATGTGTGTATGTGAGTGTTTGTAAAAAATTAGGGGAGGAAGTTCTTAAGATCATGACATTTCTAATGATCCTTCTATCTCCTGAGTAATTATACTGGGCAAGACCCCTTTTTGACCCAGGCTGAACATAGAACATATGCAACTAAAAATGTTGTTGGGTTACTATTAGAGATTATTAGGATTAACTTTATGGATTGTTTGTTGCTACAATATAACCTAGCACCTCTTCTGGCTAATGCAGATTTTAATTTGCTCAATTTCTGTAGTCCTAGTGGGTTCTGATTCTTCCCATGTGTCTTTCATCTCTCCCCTACCTCCTTCAAAGCTTAGTCCTCCTTTCAGTCTATATCTCATAGATTGTGATGGATAAATAGGCTTTGGCAGAGCCCTTTAATTGTTACCATATAAATAGCCACCAGTATCTATTCTAAAGGTCTACCCTGGTAGATGTCATATTGCTCAAATAGAATTCATACTGATGATATGAATTATCTCTGTGCCATCTGGAAATGACTCACATTAGTTAATGACTGGTCTTTCCATTACTGGCCATATGTTTTTGTTGTAAATACTATTAACTGATGGACTGCAGCCATTGCCTAGATTAGCAGATATTTAAGACTAGATGAGCAGTATGAAAATCTCAACAATTGGCATGCTTAGATTCTGTTGTCTTTAGCTGCAGGGAAAGTGAACTAACTGTAAGAGCTTTAAGGCCTTGTCATTCTTTGATTCATACAGAGTATACATTTGCCTTCAGAAATCCCTATGTATTAATCATAATAAAAGTGAAATTAGAAAGGATTATAATTTGCCACAAAGTTACCAAATATTAATTTGATTTTTAAATTTTATTTGTTAAGCAAAACAAAATAGGCATAACATGTGACATGCTTATATCTTTAAATAAATTTAGCTTGAGAACATATATAACTGTAAAATACAAATACAAATATATATATATATATACACACATACACATGTGTGTATAATCCCTGAAAATCATTAAGTTGAAGATAAACACAAATATCAGAGACTTAAAATAAGCAGTTAATATAAGACAAAACCTTAATGCCCAATATATATATGAAAAATGATTGACAGTATAATCAGTGAGAAGAAAATTGAAACCACAGAGAGGTGTCATTAAGCACCATAAAGTTAACCAAAAAAGGGACAAAAGTTTAAAAAAATAAGCAAAAAGATATGTAAGATTGGATTTCATGTATTCATAATGGAATATAAACTCAATAAGAGAATGATTTGGCAATATATAATATACCTCACAATATCACATCTGTGACCCAGACAATAAACTCCAGTAAATCTATCACATACACTCACTAAGAGATATATAAAGGAATGTTTATTGTTTTCTTTCGAATAGCAAAAAATTAAAAACACCTTAATATCCATCTTTGCTGAATGAATCAATGAATTAATTATATTATATTCATCCAATGAAAGATTATGGAACCATTAATATAAATAAATTAGATCTATAAAATCAATGTGGATGGATACTGGACATACAATGTTTCTTGGAAAAAATTAATCAAAGATAGGCATCATTCATCAAATTTTGAAAGTTCTAAATAATCATATATTTTACTTACCTAGCCAGAGTAAAATAGCTGATCAGGAAGGATATATACAAACTGAAGAAATAATTTTCTCTGTGCTGAAGGGAGGAGTATCAGGTGAGATAGTAAAAGAAATTTCAACTATTTCTAATATTTTATTACTTAAGAAGTTTTTTGATAAGAAACAGGATAATAACAAAAAGAAGAAAAACAGTAAAATAGTCACTAAAATTTCAAGATTATAAAAAGTAAAAACATAGATAACAGTGGTAAATTTTTGTTTTAACCTAGCTAAATTTATATACTTTATAAAAATGTCTTCTTCCTTTGATTTTGGGGTATTGTTTTTTGTTTTGTTTTGTTTTGTTTTTTCCTTAGTATTAGGGATTGAACACAGAGGTGCTTTACCATGCTACAACCCTAGCCCTTTTATTTTTTTTTATTTTTGAGGCATGGCCTCACTAAGTTGCTTAGGGTCTTACCTTCCAATCCTCCTACCTCAGCCTCTCATGTTGTTTGGATTACAAGCACCTGCCACAGTGCCCAGCTATCCTGCTTTTTAAGTTTGAAACATTTTATAAATATTTGCCCATAGTATTATGTAACCACAATAATAATTTAAACAGTTGTAGTATAGTCTGTTGAATGTATATGCCATGATTAACTTACTGATATAGTTTATTTGAGCTCAATAAGAATAATGGTAATAAATTGTATATAAAAGCTTAAAATAGCAATACTACTAATAGTAATGATTTATTAAATGATCACTGTGTAACAAATTATTTAGCACATGTCCTAAATACTATAACTGAAGTAATCTTCATCAGATACCTTATCTGAACTATAAGATGCAACATTTTGGAATTTTCCAAGAGCCCCAGCCTCTGTTCCTTGTCTGGTAAGGATGTGAGCAAGGACTAGAGATAGCATTCAAATGGGAGTCCACCTGTGTGGCCCTCAAGCTTGTGTGCTCTTGGTATTGAGTCTATATTCTCTATACTATGCTTTCATGTGACGTTCAGGGTTATTTCTTTTGGAAGGTCTAGCTAGCGGGGAATGTTAGTTAATCAACAAAAGATCCATCCTTCTTAATTCAGGGCCCATACCTAGATATCCTCCTCAGGCTCTCTTCAGATTAGGCATGTGATGGGTTTTCACCAGTGGAATGTGAGAGAATGATGGATGTTACGTCTGATTAAAGCTTTAAGTGAGTTTATCTTCCTCTATGCTCTCTTTCCTCTTCTGTTTGCCAAATGTGAGTGAGGTGGAAGACACAGGCATGGCACAGTCTCAGAAGGAAGAATCCAGCTGGGTGCAGTGGCGCACACCTGTAATCCCAGCACTTTGGGAGGCTGAGACAGGAGAATCGCAAGTTCAAAGCCAGCCTCAGCAATGGCAAGGCCCTAAACAACTCAGTGAGACCCTGTCTCTACATAAAACACAAAATAGTGCTGGGAATGCGGCTCAGTGGTCGAGTACCCCTGAGTTCAATCCCCGGTACCAAAAAAAAAATAAATAAATAAAGAATAATCCTAGTCTCTGAATCAGTGTGTTGAGAAAATTCCCTCAAACAAAGCTATTACATGAGAAATAAACTTGTGTTTAAAACAGGTTTGGGTCATTTACAGCATCTTACACAATAGAATTCATAATAAATTATTCTATTCTAAAAGTTTTTGATATAGTCTCTAAAATCACTATTTACAGAGTATGTTAGTTTATATGCACACAGAAAATGTACGAGGGACTGTCTGTCTCATTCCATTTATCAACATATAATATTTTATTATTTGATATTATATTGAATTTTTATAATTTGCTTCTTTGCAGTATTTGGGGGTTTTGTTTTGTTTTGCTTGTTTTATTTTTATTTTTTAGAAATAGGATCTCGCTGCGTGGCTTGGGATGGCATTAAATACCTGGGCTCAAGCGATCCTCCTGCCTCAGCTTCCCAAATAGCTGAGGTAGCTTGTGGTATATGCTACCATGACCAACTTTTCCAGTATTTTATTTTCCAGTGTTTTTTTAAAAAAATATCAGTACTTTGTGGTGTCCTAGCCACTGTGGAATAGCTTAAGGCTATGTACCAAGAGCATGTGAGCTACTGTGCTAGTTTAACAGAGAATGAGATTCATAAAAAAGGAAGATGTGACCTTCAAGCCATGTAACCTAACCATAATATTGTGGTAATATGCAGACCAATGAAAATTGTTCTAGTGAAACTCTAAGAAAATAAAGAATGAATTTTAGGGATGAAAACAGAGAATGAATTGGTATAAATAATGTAGATAAATAATGAATCAGTGTGTATAAATAATGTAAATCTGGGAAAGGGCATAAATACAGAGCTTTCAGGAAAAGCCCCTGAAACCTACAATCAGAAGTGACCTGCCTGATGTGCTGGGAGTGATATTGGCCAAATTATATTGTCATATTGTGTGCATGGATGAATATGTAACAACAAATCCCATCATTATGTGCAAATATAATGCACCAATAAAAATGTGGAAAACAAAAAAGAAGTGACCTGCCTGATTAAAACAGCCTGTCCTAAGCAAGCAGCAAAGATATGCAGATCAAACATTTCAAGGGGTAGGTCCTTCAAGGCTCCTTGCTCAAAGGTCATGGATTGTCTGCCAGGAGTTTGACAAGGCTGATGTCACAGGATGCTCAGTTTAGAAAACTCTTTCCTGATATCTAGGGGTTGTCAAAAAAGTTTTAAGTAGAGTGGAATCTGGGGGGCATAGGAGTCCAGAAAGCTGTTCTAGAGGGTTCTGTGTTTATAAGTAAAAGGTGATAAAGACCATCTAAAAAGGCTTGTTTATTGCTTGTTGCCAACTTAAATATAGTATTCTTTTGATGGATTGGTTAAAAGTCCACCTCATTCAGCAAATACCTCAACTGCACAGATTTCTGCAGCATGCTTTTTCTCATATTACTCTAAAAGCCCTGTCCTTACAGTGATTGTGTTTGTATAAGATGATAAAGAACATGATGGAACAAGGAGCCCTGCCAAAGATGAGAAAGTAGGAAGATTCCATCACCTAAGAGGACTGCTTTTTTTAAAAAAAAAAATTGTTCTTTTTATTTATACCTGGCAGTAGAATGTATTTTGACATATCATACATACATGGAGTATAACTTCCCATTTTTGTGATTGTAGGAGACTGCTTTTAATGGAGAAATTCTTTACATTTGACTTCTACCTTGGCACACTCTGCTTGTGAGTCAATCTATATGAACTATTTTTCATTTACTTCCAGTGGCAGGTAGCTTTCCTAAAGGCCACAGACTTTCTCGGTTTAAATCCAGAAACAACTACTTAATAATTCTTTGATCTTAAATAAATTGCATAACCACTCTCTGTCTCTGTTTCCTCATCAGTAAATAGTAAGAATCATCATATTCATCTCAATGGCTATTTGATTATGTGAGATGTAGGTATAAAATGCTGCAGTTGGCTGAAGCATAGCTCCCAAAGATATCTGGCCTTAATCCCTGGAACCTATAAATGTTACTTTATGTGGTAAAAAAAGGGCCTTTGCAGATGTGATTTAAGTTAAGGATCGTGAGATGGGAAAATTATCCAGAGGAGTCCTAAATGCAATCATATGTATCTATCTAAAAAAGAGGCAGAGGGAGATTTTACCACAGGCAGATAAAAGGTGATGTGGAGGTGGACACAGAGATGGGAGTGATGTGATCACAAGCCAAGGAATGTGGGCAGCCTCCAGGAGCTACAAGAGACAAGAGGCAGATTCTCCTCTCGAACCTCCAGAGAGAGCACAGTTTTGCTGACATCTCAATTTTGGCCCAATGATACTGATTTTGTACTTTTATTTCCTAGAATTGTGAGAAAATAAATTTCTTTTGTTTTAAGTCACTCAGTTTGTATGACTTTACTATAGTGACAAGAGGAAACTAATACTAATATTTAGAACCATGCCAGAAAATTCTTAAGCATTAACTATTAATATGCCATGAAAATGGTCAGAAGTTCACAGTCTGAATTACTGAGAAGTAGGACCACTCAGGGACCATTAACTGTATTTTCAAGGAACTTTTGTGCTTGAATATAGAAACTTATTTTGATGAAGGATGTGAAGAGAACATGCCATATGATGCATCATCCATGACCTTCCAAGAGCAGAGCTTTTAATCAGATGAAGCAAGATTTTTAAAAATCTTGCCTATGAATATAGATATTGGAATCAAAACCATATTGATGATAAAACTCCCATTTTTGCCAAGTTTAAGCTGCAGAAAGGAAATTCTCAGAAATCACTTAAAGTTTTCTTTTTTTAACTTTTTAAAATTTATTTATTTATTCTATTTAGGTTTACATGATAGCAGAGTGCTTTTTGATTCATTGTACACAGATGAAGAACAAGTTTTCATTTCTCTGGTTGTATGTGATGTACAATCATAACATACATGCAATCATACATAAAGCTAGGGCTATGACTTTTCTTAGCTAGGTTTTAAAGTTAAATAGATATTGTGTACATCTTAAAAAATCTTTTAAAAAATAAATAAAATTTAATAGAGGAGATAGAATTGACAATATAAAGTGGCCACAGAAGCCATACAGAAAAGTCAGACATGTATTACTGTGAATACAATTGTATGATGCCTGGAACTGCAGTGGCTACCATGGGACCGAAGAGGAAGAATTAATAGAATTAGACGCTAACTTTAGACTATGATATTGTTGAGTTGCTAATCCCATGGAAGTCACCTCACTCCTCTGAATTTTTGGTGATATGAATTTAGATGTTGTAGCAGGTAGATCATGGGAATATATCACATCATTTAGGGACAGTGGGTAGAGAAAAAAGAAAAGAGGACTCTTGACTAAGTCCTATGACTACTGACATTCAAAAGGCAGATAATGGAAGAACAGCAATGTAAAAAATGTAAAACAAACTAGTGAAAACAGTGAGTGAGGAGGAAAGTCAGGGAAATATAATGCAAAGGCAGCTATGACATAACAGGATTTCTTACAGACAGTGTCAGAGATGCTCTGAATATGTTTGAAAATTGTAATAAGTTGAGTGGTTAGACATTTCGCTTAGCCATAGACATGGTCATGAGACTTGGCAATAAGAGATCATTGGTGACAAAAGCAATTTTAGTGAACTGAGGAATGCAAAAGCTATACTGGACTGAATTAAGAAGCAGATGAAGGAGTTAAGTCACATTTTTTAAGTCACAGTTTTCTACATATTTTTCTATGGGGAGCATAGAAATGGGTCAATGTTTGTAAGAGGAAAATAGAGTTATTTTATTATCTTATCATGTGAAAAATTGCATGCCTGATAAGAAAGATCCAGTAGAAAGGGAGAAATTGTTTATGTAGGAGAGGCATGGGGATAACTACAGAATAGAAGCCCTTGAGGGATAGAAGCATCCAGAGTCCAAGTGGAGTCTTCAGTAGGAGCAGGGGTGATCCATGGAACTCATGAGGAAGGAAGACTTGGACACTAAAAATGCTATGCTGACCTGAAAGGCTCTTCCACCTTTCAGACAAAGAATGGCACATCACAAAAATAAGTTTACTAAGGGTAAAATACTCACCTGCAGCAGAGCAGCAATGACAGCTACATTGTGACTAGAAATTCCAACCTAGTTAGAGCTGGCCAAAGAGAAATTAAAGCCAAGCAAAATGTGGTAAGAGAAAATGTTGCTAACTTGTCTCAGGCTGTATAATTTCAAGATCTTAAGATAAATTTTGGAGACAATGGGAGTTCTCAGTTTGGGAAAGAGTTTATAATTTTGTCCACTCTAGGAGTCCATTTATTGAAAAATTAACCAGACAGTACTGGACAGAAACTTCCTGATGAGATCTGTGGAAATTCTGAAGTTCAAAATATAATAAATCATAAGCATCTTTCTATCTTCTAAAGATGGTCATGGTGAAGTGAATATACTAAAATAGAAATGTGTCTCTGAAAGTATGTTCTTTTTAAAGAAAATAAGACTGAACTAGGAATCCCAGAACAGGTCAGAATTATGGCTGTCTTGACTATAGTTACGCACATCTAAATTATACTAAGAAATAAGGATAACAGACATTTAAAATGGTATCCAGAATTAAATAAAGAAAACAGACAATGCCTTCATTTTCATGTTCTAAACTTAGTTACAGACCTGTACCTTCACTCGCCTTGTCTGCTTTCCATTTTCAATGGAACAAGTGGTCCTCATCCTGCAAGAAGCCCAACTCTCTTCTGTGCTCTGGATTTTGTCCTTTTCATCATTCAAAGATTGTGCTCTTTCAGTTATCCTCTCTGTCAATGCACCAAAAATCTCTCATTTTCTTCTAATTCTCGCCAGCACATACCACTAATCTACTGCTTCTAGCATTTCCTATTTTTAAAGAAATTCTCCTAACCTAAATCTTCTAATCTAAGGATTGGGTTGACTCACTTCTTACTAGCAACTTTTACATTGGGTTTAGTAAAACCATGCTTCTATCCTCTCTGTTATACTGGGACTGCTCCTGACAGAGCCACCAAGAACCTTTATGCCACCATATTCTCTGTGGTCATCCCCTTGGTCTTGGATCCCTCAGAAACAGTTGATATAGTGCTATTCTTTCTACTAGTTTGAAACATAAAATTAATGATTTTGGAGATTTAAAATTATTTAGGCAATTTCATTTGACTCAATTTAAGAGTAAGATTTTTTTTTTTCTTAAGTTCCCTGACTCCTAGTGTTTGGGTTTTTTCAAACCTCAGTATCAATTGCTTCTCCATATCATTTCTACCTTTGTCTCACTCATTCAACCTTAGTTCTCTGTTACTGATTCTATATTCTACTCTAATCTCTCCCTTCAGATGACCTCATGTGTTCTTATAGTTTAAATACCTTCTTTGGGCCAAAGTCCTTTATATTTATTTCTTGAGTCTCCTCTCCTATGAGGTCCACATTCAAATATGCAACTACCTACCACTATCTACTTTTGATGCCTAATAAGCATCTCAAACTTGACATAGCCCAAACAGAATTCTTCGTTTTCACCCCCACATGCTTCTTTCCTATTCCGTACCTCAGTAATGGCACCATGTGACTGCCAAATACTCAAACACAATTCTAGAAGGCATACTAGGTTTCTGTGTTTTCCTGCCCTCACATATCATATCTATAGAAAGTCGTCTTCTTGCTAGTGTATCTACAGTAATGACACATCTATTCACCATTCCCATTTATAGTCCCAATTGCCTAGAGCAGGGTTCTTCAACCTTGGTATAAACGATATTTGGGGCTGAATCAGTATTTTGTTATATAGAACTGTCTTGTGTATTGTTGGTTTTTTAGCTCTATCCCTGGCCTTACACAACAGATATCAGTAGCAGCCCTGTTCCCAATTGTGACAACCAAAAATGTCTCCAGACGGTGCTAAATATGCTTTGAAGTAAAAAATCAGCTCAGGCTAAGAAACACTGTCTTCAGCCATCTGCCATCACCTCTTTCCTAGAATAGCTGCTAGTCAACCAGATCTCACTTCTCCTATTTTGATGCCCTACATGCAAGTTTCCACATAGTAGTAAAATGATTCTTTTAAAATCATAAATCAGTAGTTTACTTCATTTCCCTGATTAAAGCATGTCATTCAGAATAAAACCAAATGATTTACATGGACTTCAAAGCTTTCTGCATGATATGATTATTGCTCACATCTCTGGTCTCAAGTCATGCATTTTCATCATGTTCCAACCACAACCTACTATGTTCCTTAAACATACTAGGCTTGTTGCTAGAATAAATAAATGAAAAACTCAAGCAGTTTACTTTTATATTAAAGCAAGTTTGATTAGCAGGATGAGTGACAGTTATAGCTGGATAGGCCAAAAATCAATGGTAAGGTCTTTAGTGATGGTATAATAAAACAACACAATAAAATAACAATAAAATTCTTAGCAATAATTTTCTGCTATGTGATCTCTATTCAATGACTATAAGATCTTTCCTGGTTCTAAAATATATCTGGTAGCTCTTGAAATCACTTGATTGCATCACAATCTGTGTATAAAATTTCATCTTGCTGCTCTTTTCTGCATTTGAAGAACATTGTCAGAATTCCCCATGGACATGAATATGAAAACTGTTTTGATACTTGGCTTTCTTTCCTGTCTTATCACAGAATTTCAGAAAATGCAAATAGAGTTAGACAATCTAGTTTGGAACCTGCTGGGTAAATCCAATAATCCTTTAAGAACAGCTACCCCAGGATTAATTTACAACGAAGACAAAGAATTTACCTTAAAATAATCGCATTTGACTGAGACTATACCTTTGATTTTTTTTTTAAATATTTTTTAGTTGTAGATGGACACAATGTCTTTATTTTATTGCCTTGTATGTGGTGCTGAGGATCGAACCCAGGGCCTCACGCATGCGAGGCAAGCGCTCTACCGCTGAGCTACAATCCCAGCCCTATACCTTTGATCTTTTTAACATAGTTAGCTTGAAGATATATCAGTGCAATAATGCTTCAAGTATTTGGAGAATCAGTCAGTGTTGCAGGAGTTGTGACAGCAGTGAGCAAAATAAGTCTTTGCTTTCATGATGTCCACAAATGGTGAACAATGTTAAGAAGAAGTGGAAAAATGGAGCAGGAAGTAGGGATAGGTTGGGATTATAGTAATTGATATTTTAGATCAGACTGTAAGGGTAGACCTCTTTGATTTGAGAAACACATTTGAACAGAAACCTAAATTAAATAAAGGAACTAAAACTGTGTGTCTATCTGATAAAAGTATGTTTTCAGGCAGAAAGAATGGCAGTTATAAAGAATGAGTAACAGCAAGGGGCCATTGGGGCTGGAGTAGAGAAAATGAGTAGCATTTAGATTTGACATTTAGATTTAGATAAAATATTCTCTTGCCAGGTCCCTGACTAGCTAGTCAAATGTTTTTACTGCCCATGAATTTGGTTATTTTCTAAGCTCAATTCAAGCAACTTTCTTTCCACACAAAGTAAATGACCAGGTTACTGCCCAAAACTTTGTTTGCCCTTTGGGAGGATTTCCCCTATTTTCTGTCATTAATGGCTTGCACCAACATACTGAACCAATCCACTTGTGAACTGAGCTCAAACTTTTTCCTATCAGCTGGTAATAATGGAGTCCCCATGTGACCCTGGGGAGAAGCTATGATGAAACCAAGTGGATGACAGGGATGTGTAGGGTACCTAGTCATTTGTTGCATAGTCTGTCCAGTCTTTTCTATACTTTATGTCAGATGTACCACTTCTGTCTTCTTCTTGATTTCTCTGGGCCTGCTCATCCTTATGTCTTTGAGGGTCTTATAGAAATCATCTTAGGATGGGCATAGCCATCTGCATGGTCAGTTGCAAAATGAATTTCTGCTGAGGATGGCATGATCTTGTTCCAAAACTGATGGTGTCTGTATTTTGATTCTTGTCTTAGGGCTTGCCATAGTCTAATGGTATTTTTTTTTGGTAACACTGGTATTTCCAGTATTATCAGGTCTGTCAGGTTATGTGGCCTAATTGACAAGGCTGTTTATATCATGGGTAGGTTCTACTGCAAAATGCTTTCTGTTGGTCCGGGGCCCAGTCAGAGCTGGCAGCACTTCATGTCACACAGAATGAGTCACAACATTATTCTCAGTTGTAGTAAATGTTGCTTCTGTGATCCAGAGGTAACCTAAACATTGTGCTTCCTTATTCATGGTGGGAAGTGAAAGTATAAGAAGCAATCATTTGTCCTAGACTTTGGAGGAAATGTCTTGGAAGGCCTGAGGACATGAATTCCTAAAACTACTCTAATGTAGTGTTCCCTTGAAACTTAGAGATTACTTCTCTCCTCTAGAATGCTTGTGTCTTACCAAGGCCTTCCATGAATGGTCACTTTTTGCTCATCTTGTCCAATTGACATGACGTTTTGGGTATAATAGGCAAATGTGATATTTTATAGGATGCCTAGCTAGTTTATGTCTCTTCAGAATATATCATGACAGAAGGCAAGATAGTTAATATAACCTATGGGTGAGAATGCATATTCATGGCCCCTTTAGGAGCAGCCCTAGAAACACTGTGTTCAGACCATCTCACCATAGCCTTATCAGGGTGTAAAATCCTATATTCTATTAGAGTGTCCTCAAGTTGATAAATTTATGTTTCACATCTTGATATGCATGCACAAAATTCAGTGCCATATATAGCCTCTCAGCTTCTGCTGGTGGGTACTGATAAGATTCTGTAGTTTCTCTGGGAGATAGATCCTTCCCTTTCTTATTAGGTTCAGCATATCTATGGCCAGATTTTGTGGTTTACTAAGCCTTCTCATGGTCTTAGGTACCATGAGGGAAGGTATGAGAACATCCTAGACAAGCTGATGTCTTGCTGGGAAAAAGGCCTGTATTGGTTTCAAGAAATGAGGTAATGTTAATCCTCAAGGAAGACTGGGCCACTTCTGCAAACCAGGTCAGTTAGAGGAATCTGCAGACTCCTGATTATCAGCATGATCAACCCCATCTCATGGTCCCATTCCCCAAACAAGGCCCTGACCTTGCATAGCAAATATAACCTTTATAAAAGGAGTTTACCCTTCTTCGGAACTCTGCCGTTCTTATTAATCCTGGTCGTGCTTGCAAAAAGGTCTCTGGCCTTCACACTTGTCTTTCAGTTGCCAATTTTCTTTTCATCATCTTTTTCTAGAGCACCAGTCAAGCTTTTCAATTGTCACTCAGCTCCTTTCTTCTTATAATTAGCATTTGCATATATTTTTCAAATGCTTGATACAGCTAAGACATTCCTTTCCATTAGTATATGATCCTGATTCACCACTTTTGAAAGTTTTAACCATATCCATGTTCCACAAATTTTGGTGGTCAGGTAGTCATTATCAGCCCAACAGTAGGTAATCCTATTTTAAAATCCCATACACACTGCCTGTCTTGGCTTTTTCCTGGCACCAAATGTCACAGGTGGGTTTCCCTGTAAAGTAGGTTCTGAGATAAAAATTAGCACAAAGACTTAATAGGAGGTGCTATTTTGGGTTCCTATGTCTTCAAATATTCTTTTTGTCTCATTCTGTCTTGCTTTTCCCTCTTAAACTCCAATTATTCATGTGTAAGATTATTTGATGTCCTAAAAGTTACTAAAACTGTCTTTCTACTTTTTTCAATACTTCTGTTCTTCACCTTAGTCAATTTCTGTTTATCTGTTTAACAATTTCACTAATAATTTCTCCGACATCTATAATCTGATGTTTAGATCATGCAGGAAGTTTTTTATTTTGAACATTGTACCTTCCAGTTTTAAAAGTTACCTTTGGTTACTTTGTCATTTCCATTTGTTTGTTGATATTCCCCATTGAATCTTATCATCATTCTCTCTTTTAAGTCCTTGATGTATTCATAGTAACTTCTTCAATTTCTGTTCTCTTAATTCCAAAATCTGGATTTCTTGAGGCCTTTTTCTTTATATTAGAGGATTATTATCAAAGCTGTGATTTGCTTAAAAACCTATGTTTTAAAAATACCATTCTGACTGCCATGTGGTAAATGGGGCATAAGAGCCAATATAAGTGGTATAAAAAAGTAAATGGGGGTACTCAAGTCATTGGCATCATTTATGATTAATTATAGTCAGATGGATGATGGTGGCTTGGTCCTGGATGGTAGAACTGGTTTGAATGAAAGGAGTTGAATTTTGACCATCAGGTCTTGCTGATAGATTGGTGGTGTGAGAGAAAAAGAGAACAAGTGTAAACCCATGGCTATTGTACACATTGACTAAAATGGAGTTGCTATCTGCTTAGGTGTTGACAAGGGAAGGGAAATATTTGGTAAGGGGGCAAAACGAAGAGTTCTATTTAGTCATGATGAATGTGAGATACCTAATAGATATTAAAGCAGAAATCTTGAATAGGCACTTATATGTGAGCCTGGAATTAGGGATCAGGACCTGGCTGATATCAATTTGGAAGTCAAAGGTATATGGGTGGTATTTAAAGCCATGGATCTTAAGAATGCAGAAGTGAAGACTGAGCCTTGGAATACTAAAATGTTTAGAGGTTTGAGAAATGAGGAGAAAATGGGAAAACAGCATGAAAATAAAGGAAAATCAATTTGAGAGAGTTGTATCTACGAGAGGAAGTGAAGAATATGGCTCAAAATAGGAGTGATCGGCTTGTCAAATATTGCTATTCGCTAAGAAATGTGAGAATCAAGACTTGTTTAGCTAATCCACTGAGAATTTGAGGTTTTTTTTTCTGTAGTATGTTAACATAATCATCAATACTGTAAAATTTAACATCTTGAATTGTCTGGGATTTAAAATCTGAAAGTAAGTGCTTAACTGTTTATTACCAAAGCTCTTCAGAGTCCTGTATGAGATCATTTTGTACATTTTATCCATAATAGTGATTCTGTCGATTAGGATAGTTATATTCTACTTGTTATTAGAATATCCATTTATAGGTTCTTATTCACTGACTCCTTCCAATAACATTTATAAAAGTTACTCTAATAATTACCCTAATAATTAGATTCTTGTGAAGAGTAATTTGTCAGTAAAATGAGCATTCATGTCTCTTTTCTAGTACAGTGACACACAGCTAGCCCTCAATAGATGTGAATGGACCCACCAAATAGCTACTTTATGAATGCTATTTGATGTGCCATTACCACAGACACTGCACCATTAAATTAGGCTGCCAATAGCCAGTCTCAAGTAGCACAGTGGATATGAAAATTGTTTTCCTTACCATAAGTCAGAAACCTATTTAAAAGTTCTGAGGGGAATGAAGTGTGTTGACTCTTGAGCCATCTTAGAAGGTTGTGCAAATGGAAAGAGGTTCTAATCCCAACTTGCTCTGTATTAGAATATCTCAGTGGTGTGGAAGAAACACTTTAATGAGTTTATGCAGAATAGCTTCCTTTTTGAAATCAGTCAGCCTAGAGCATGTACCTTTATTTTATCTGTACAAATTAGTACATCTGCATACAGAGGACCTTGTATTGGGTTGATATATGCAAAAAAAATACATCACTTGGAGTTTTGTTGTTGTTTCAAAACAGTTATAAAGTAAATCTGTCCAAGTTTGATAAGAATCCAGAAATTTCCAACAGTTTAGGTACAAGTGAGCAAGATAGGTCAAAGGACAGTCTTTGCATTATTATAAAGCAGTGTGATTCTCAACTGGGTGCAAACCTCCCTCTGGAGACTGTTTGACCATGTCTGAAAACATCTTTGATTGACATGACTATGAAGGAATGGGGCACACATGACCGTAGAAGCCAAGGATGATGCTAAGTATCTTATAAATGTACCTGATATTCCTCTAGGGGGGAAATCTATCAATTCCAAATGTCAACTGTGCCAGTTGAGAAACTGTGCCTTAAAAGTTACTTTATAAGGGCTGGGATTGTAGCTCAGTGGTAGAGCGCTTGCCTTGCATGCGTGAGGCCCTGGGTTCGATCCTCAGCACCACATACAGAGCAATAAAATAAAGGCATTGTGTCCATCTACAACAAAATTTTTTAAAAAAGTTACTTTACAAGAGACCCTCTCTAATACCTCAAATCTAACTTTATGTTTATATTCTATCACCTCAAGACCTGATGTTAAGAGCACTTTGTTTCAAGTCTATGGTTTTCTAATTGCTGTTTATTACGGTAGCAGTGTGCCTAGTGTTGTTTTATTTGAAAGTGGTCACTTAAAAGCAAAATCCTGTATGAATTTTTAAAAAATTATCAAATTTTACTCCTAAGCCTTTTAATATTTTGCAGTTCCCTGTCCAAGTCCTCCCAGAAATTAGGTTGAGATTAAGAGACTAAGATCTCAAATCTATTATTGGAGATTCTGTCTTCTATGGGACTGAAAACAATTTTTTTTTTTTTTGAGCTGGTCCATCCTCCAAGGAATCATCAAATTGTACTAGTCTTCTTAGTGCACCTACTAATCTGTACTATTGGCTTTAAGACACCATGACCATCCTCCAGAAAGACTGCACGACTCTGCACAGGCCAACAGGTAAATCCCAGCAGATGCTTCCTGACAGATCCAAGTCCCCAAGCACGATTCTAAACTCTTGGAAAACACCACTGTGGTAAGGTGGGAGGAGCTGGGGAAGCAAAGGAGGAGCACAAACCCCTGTGCTAACTGGAGCAAACGTGCAAGAACAACTGGGGCAAGAGAGGCAGGTCACTGATCTGCTGGGCGAGTGGGCGTTCTGCAGACCGTCCGAGGAGCTGCGGGAAGGACAGAGCGCCCAGAGCTGCCGCAGCGCCGCGGTGGGGATGATAGAGGGGGCGACCTAGGCCGGCGGGCGCAGGCGCGCACACTCAGGTCCTGCCGCCCACTCCTCCGTGGCGGTCCGCCCTCTGCCGGGGCGGGGAGAGCGCGCGAGGCGGGGCCGTCAGGGACCGCCCCTCCGCCTGGTCGAGCGGGCGAGCAGGCGAGCGGGCAGGCGGGCTGCGCGGGGAGGCGGGGCGCGGCGGCGGGCTGTGTCTGCGCCTCGGCGGCCTCGGCGCTCGCAGACGTTCGGGGAACATGGCGGCGGCGGCGGAGCCCGCTGTCCCGGCGCTTCCCGGCAGCGGCGGCGTAGGCGCGGGGGCGCCGTCGGGGACGGTGCCGGTGCTCTTTTGCTTTTCCGTCTTTGCTCGGCCCTCGTCGGTGCCGCACGGCGCGGGCTACGAGCTGCTCATCCAGAAGTTCCTCAGCTTGTACGGAGACCAGATCGACATACACCGCAAGTTCGTGGTACAGCTCTTCGCGGAGGAGTGGGGCCAGTACGTGGACCTGCCCAAGGGCTTCGCGGTGAGCGAGCGATGCAAGGTGCGTCTCGTGCCGCTGCAGATCCAGGTGAGTCCCGCGGGAGGGCCGCGCGCCTCGCTGCCCCTCCCGGTCGCCGGCAGTCCCGGTGCAGTCCACGTCCCCGCCCCTGCCGCGCTCCTCAGGTGCCCTGAACCGCCAGAGCGCCGGGCCCTGCGCACTTGTTCAAGTTGGAAGGGCCGTACCGCTATCGCGAGCCTCGGAGCCAGCCCGGAGAATGCACCTATCCGAAGGTGACGGTCACCAGCTGTCCCCGGTGGGGGCGTGGGCCTCCCTGCGGGTCGCGGTGCCTGTGAACGCCCCCACGTGTGTGGACCTCTGCCGCCCGCATCCGCTTTGTGTGCCAGCCTCCTGCGTAACCAAAGAGCTGTGCAGTAGTAGCAGTCTTTTTATTTTGAAGGGTGATGCAGAACAAGGGAGAAGAGATTGTGGCGGGTATTGGCATTAGGATTTGTTCCCGGAGTTGGGTTAACCAGTTGCGGAAAACCAAACTTCAGTAGTCAAACCTTTTCTTCCTGCTCTTCCCCAGCTTTTGCGTCTTTGGGCTTAAACATCCCTCAATCTAAAGTGAAACAACCATTTGCTTAGCTTTCTTCCAGTAACTGTCAACTGATTCTGTTGAATACATTTGAGTTCCCTACATTGGAAAAGTCCTTTGATTTAGAACCGTAATACCCTTTTTAATACTCAATTTAGGCAAGATCATTGATTCCTGGTCCTGCACACCGAGAAAAGTTATTCTTGAGGATTATTTCAGAGTTCATTATTTTTATGTTTTTAAAAACCACGCAGGCCTGTCTCCTGACACCCCCGACCCCTTAAATCAAAGGATACACTGGAGAATTTATATTTTTGGAAGGAAAGAATATAATTTAGGCACTGCACCATCCGTATTTTTCCTTTAGCTGAAAAACTGATAAGTCGTTTCTTTGGAAGACCACACCTGAAGGTGGGTTATGAGATTAGAAGGGATTTTCATATTCAAGTGCCATTTTCTGAGTGTCATTCCCTAGTTGTTGTCCCCCCCCCCCCCAGCTGTAGTTGGAGGATGAATTGGTGATGTTTCCCATCACTCCAACACCCATTCCAGAAGAGGCCTAAGTAGACACTTTAACCTGTGTGAAGTTCTAATATTCAGAGGATGGCCTCTATCGTATTGCATTGTGCATCCCTGGAGAGCCTACTTGGGGTAATCTGATTCCTGTGGATTTGCCCTGCTACCCAGATGGAGAATTGCTTAAGATTCCCCATTCTTATGTCTTCAACAGTTTTCCTGCCTGATAGCTCTCTGCAGCCCTCCTTGTCAGTCTATTTAGATTATTGCTGCCATAATACCTAAGATGCTGGATGCACCTTTGACAAATCCACTTATAAGACAAGAGTCCAAAAAATTGAGGAGGTCTGGAGCTACATTGAGGATCAAGACTTCTTTGTGAAGCATTTCCTGTTACCCTTGGGAGGGAGGGTGGGTGCTTAAGACAATGCTGTCTGTCCTGAGCTAGCCTCTGAAGTCTGTAAGCTTTATTTCCCTTCACAAGGTATGATTTTTATATTTTGAAAAATATAAGTCCTCAATCTGAAACTCTTTAATTAAACTTTCTGGAAATTAATAATGTCAGTGTATACACCTGAAATATCCTGTGCACACTCCAAAGACAATATATAGTTCAGGTCACTTGAGACTTCTGAAACATTTTATATATAGTTATTTTTTTGTAGTGATGTTTACAAAAACAATAATTCAAGCAAAATAGCATTGCTCTGTTCCATCTGTTAAAAAATGTTATTTTTTCTTCACTAAATAGTTGAAATTCTTAAGCATCAGTTCTGTATGTTTATACATACATAACTCTACGTATTTAAAAATATTTTTAAAAATTTTTTTTACTGTATTTAAAATATTTTTCCCTTCTGTTGTCTCATTTTAGTAGTCCTAATACCTTGATATCTCTAGCCAGGTTCCTCTCCCAGCATACAAGTAGATAGTAGGAAGGGATATTATGCATAGATACATGCACCATGTACCATATATACCTTTTGATACTTTTTGTGTCTATATAAGGTGATCTTTATCCACACATACACTTGTGTGTGAATATACTTTTAAGATTTCTGTATTAGATTTATGGAACCTATCTGTATCATAGACATGGACATCTTATGGCTAGAAAAGACTCTAGGGAGTTCATTCCACAAACATTTTCAAGTCCAACTTTAAGTGGTCACTGCAAAGAGAATGCAAACCTGGATTTAAGGTTCAGATTCAATATAAATTTTTCATTTCACAGAAGAGCAGAACGTATAGAGGTAAGGAATTTAGGAAATTGCTCAAGATTACATATCGTAGCATTAGCAAACCACAGACAGGTCCTGAGTTAACATCTGCCGTAGCATTCCGTTTTCATACTTAGATGAGAATATTGAACAGTCTGGATACTAAGCCTCCAAACTTGAGCTTTTGTTTGTTCATTTGTTTTGATGCTTCTCATTGTTGTTTGGAATAAATGCCTGTCACTTGGAAAGACTCAGGGTGGCCCATTATGGTGGCCATGCTACCTGGGATGCAGGGACAAAGAGCGCAAGTTCTGCCATGTATAGTCCTTGACTTAAATAATGGGATTTATTAATTCTCCAAATCTAGGTCCTGGACCCTTTGTGGCCCTGGTTCACATTCTGGAATTTGTAGGGTCTGACTGAGTCTGCCTTACTTGCTGTGAATGCTGTGGCTAGTGACCTTGTGAAAAACAGGGGTTGCTTTTGCCACACTGCACCTGTGTTTGATAATGGCTCTATGGGAACTGATCTTTAAGACCTCCATTGCTAGTATTAGGCTATGCAATTTTTAGTGTCTCCTACTCCTAAATATTCTGTCCAAGTGACCGAGCATCTGCTGACCAGCTCAGGTAGCTGAAGATGTGGTGTTTCATGCATGGTTTATGTGTCTGCAGCTTTGTCAGATGCTTAAAGTCTGATGAATTTAGAGATGCAGATGAGAGGATATAAATGAGAGGATTGTATATTGGGAATTTAGATCATTTTTATGACTTACAAGTTTTAATTTTAAAGGCATTTTCCAAGTTTAAACTAATGGAAACATTTAACCATGGAAATTGCTATAAACTGGTGGTCATTTCACTACCAGTCTATTTTTAACCTTTGACCAGGAAAGGAAGAGGCTAAGCAGAAGACAGGAGGAAATGGGCATTGTGAGCAGGACGTCAGTAAGGAGATTTTGGTTCTGTACATGGAAGGGAAGGTTTTGGCAGCCTTGCATGGGCAGGAGACAAGGACTTTCTTGACAAGGTTATTTTGACCTTTTTGCAAAATGGTTAATTGGGAAGGATGTGGATCCAGCTTTCATGTACTTAGAAGTTTTTTTATTATCATTATGCTACATGAGAGCACATCCATTTTACAGCTGGAAGAGACAGAATTCAAAGTGGGAAGAGAGGAAAGGCATGGTTTAGAAAGAAGAGGGAAAGGAATCTGGTCAGCCTTTAGCTTGCTAGTTTGAAGATGGAAATTTTAAATTATGGGACTATAGCTACAGGAGCATGGTGGGAAGAGGAGAGTGATGAGCTATTGCTCAGAAATCTGGGGGCCATTGTGCTGCCAGGGGCACTGAAAGGAGACGGCTGGATCCTCAGGTTGTGATATTGTCTCCAGCCCGTTGGTTCGATGAGTGTGTATATATAAAAAAAAATTAATGTTCCAGAATAATACTCAAAACATTGTGTTCTTTTTGCTCTTTGTAAATACAGTAGAGGTTACCTATAAATAAATTGTATTTGAGAATGGGAGCTATGACCTGCATTTGAAAGTTGGTTGTTTTTTTTTTTTCTTCCCCATTAGTTAGCCAAAGGGAATCCTAATGGTGATTTAAATGTCACTGTGTTCCTGGACTCTTTCCAGGTTCACCTTTACCCCAGTCTGAGGCATAATCTTAAGAAATACCTCAGTACTCAGCTTTGAAGTGGGAGGAGATAGCTGGCCTTCCCTGGGGTATTAGAAAACTCTGGCTTTGATAAGCTGGAGATACAATGTCATGTCAGTGACATCAATACTCGTGGTAGGCAGGTATGTTAAGAAAATAAGAATGAAATAAATATTCTCTTCCTGCCTACACGAAAAGACCCCAAATCTGTTTTTTCAGGAACAAATTTTATAATAGTAAGTCTTTTGGTGACATCTGAACATCCACTTTATAAATCACTTTCCTAATTCTGCAGACTAAGTTAACATAAATTATGCAGTATTAATATTTCTCTATAGGTTTCTAAAGGGATCTTATTAGTAAATGATATTTGACCTCATTAGAAAGTATGTTTTTTTAACATGGACTTAACTGAAGAGTGTAGTGTTTCATAGAGTTTTAATCATACATTTATAGATTGATTTCATGAAGCTTATGTAATCCTTGAAATAGCCTTAAAAGTTAGATACTGTTTTTCTTGTTGTGATGCTGTTAAGGAGACAGCCTCTGGAGATGTTAATGATTTACCTAAATTCATGTAATTGAAGTTGGTGAAATTGAAATTTGGACTCAGATTCTGATGACCCTTGGCCTGTGCTTTGTAGAGAATGCTTGTGGGTTGGGGAAGATACCTCACAGCCCTCTTGTTGTGAGTGAGTGAATACTGGAGCAGGGCC
The DNA here is from genome assembly GCA_004024805.1 of Geosciurus inauris. Lineage (NCBI taxonomy): Eukaryota > Metazoa > Chordata > Mammalia > Rodentia > Sciuridae > Geosciurus > Geosciurus inauris. The sequence goes on along the minus strand of PVHX01003826.1, from coordinate 113,099 downwards.
TTCCTGTAGTTGTGGCAGTCCATGGGCATCACTTGGGAGTGCAATACTGATATCCTGGATCCCTTTCCTGTACTCGTTCAAGAAGATCTTTCCTATTTTGTGACTATAATAAACTACCATATTTTTTTAAAAAACTTTAATTCTAAATATATACAGACCACTCACTGTAGTAGTTTGCTAGAGACCTGCTATAACAAAGTACTCCACACTGAGTGGTTTAAACAGCAGAAGCTTTTTCACAGTTCTGGAGGATAGAATCTGAGATCCAGTGCAGCAGGACTGGTTTTTCTGTGAGGAAGACTCATGCTTCTTTCCCAGCTCTGGTAACTCGCTGCAAATCTTCATTGCTTTTTGACTTATATACACATCACCTCAGTCTCTGTTTCATATGTGTAGAGCATTCTCACTGTGTGCTTGTGTGTTGCTGTGTTCCAGTTTCCCTTCTGATAAGGACACCAGTCATATTGGATTAGGTGCCCACCCTATTTCCCTATGACTGTAACTAAGGTTCATGATATCTGCAGTGACCCTGTTTCCGAAGAAGGTCATTTTTTGAGGTACTAGGGATTAAGACTTCAACATGTGAATTTTGAGGGACACAGTTCAACATATGACACTCACCACACATTACTTTCATGGAGGGAATGAGAACTGATACATGGCAGGTGCATCACTAAGCTAGGCCAGCCACTCTGTTTGGGATCTGGGCAAGGGCTAGGGCAGGTGTAGCAGCCGTTGTTGGAAAATGGTCATCCCACATGCAGTCATGAAAAGGGGTAAATAGTGTCATAGCAGGAACATGGGGTTTGGGGATGAAAAGTATGTTGAATATAAAACCAAAGGTCAAATTCCAGCTATGAAAATTCTTAAAGTGAACAGAAATTTATACTTGAATTTAATCTTTTAAACTCTTGCTTGATGGGGCCATTGGCTGTGATCAACTTTCTATATTTAAAACTATATCTTTATATTTTATATATTTGTCTTATTTGTGTATATGTAGGAATATACATTGGTATATAGATGTATGGAGGTATGTATACATATATGTACATATATGTATTTATGTGTGATTCTTCATGCTTATTGAAGGTATATGGATCTCTAATTGCAACACTTAACTAGTGACTATATAGGTTCAAGTCCACTTTTAATTTGGTGCAGTAGGACTGGCAGTCTTATAGTTGCAACATGTAAATGTTTGACTACTGGTAGTATTTTTGGTTATCTGAAAATTCATAAGTTAAAGTAAGAAACCCCTAAATTATATAGAGTGGTGTTACTGTAACAACAATGTGTTGGAATTTTTGTGGATTTTGGGTGGGGAATTTGGGAAAGGATTGGTTAGAATTTCTTGGTTTGTTTTTGGTTGCCTTTCTGGCCTATCAGCTACAGTGGTTATTCAAAAAGTAGCATTTTCCCCAACTACCGTAGCATAGGGAGGCCATTATTTTTATTTTAATGAACTTTTTTAGAGTAGCTTTACATCTGTAGTAAAGTTACAGAGATAGTACAGAGAATTTCTGTATGACTGTCTGCAAATTCCTTATTAATATCTTGCTTTACTATGGTGCATTTGTCACAACCAAGAAACCAACATTAGTACACTCCTATTAACTAAATTCCATATTTTATTTGGCTTTTACTAGCTTTTCCCTAGTATACTTTTCTGTTCTAGGATCCAGTCCAGGGTACCAGTTACATTTAGTTGTCATGCCTTCTATAGCTCCTCTGGGATGTGACATTTTCATTCCTTTTTAATGACCTTGAGAATTTTGAGGAGTTCTGGTCAGATATTTTGGTAGAATGTCCCTCAGTTTGGGTTCATCTGAAGTTTTTCTTGTGATTTCAGCTGGGGCTATGGGATGTTGAGAGAAGATTGGGAAGGTTGTTCTTATTGAATGTACACTTTATCAGCATGACATCATGAATTAGGTTAGTCACAATCATCTGGCCAAAGTATGCTGTCAGGTTTCTCCTGTTTGTCAGGTAAAGTTACTCTTCCCTCTGTATACTCTGCTCTTAAGAAGCAAATTATGAGGTGCTGCCCTGTTCAAGGGAAAGTAGAGAAGATCTAGGCAAGGTGGGTGTTTTTGATGCACAGAATCTTAACTGGTCACGCCTGCATGCACGCGTGCTTTGTTGCTGTATTCTCTGTGCTTTCTTTGTTTACTGAGAGTTCCTATTCTAGAAGGGTTTTATAGGGTGCTGGGCATTTCAGGGCTGCATTTTCTGACATCTTCAATCTGGATCTAATATGACATATACCTGATGTGGTCCCCTGTCTAGAACACATAACTCATAGCTAAAATGAGGTACAGAGAAGCACCAAGAAACAGGAGCCCTCGGAGACCACAGCTCTGAATAGTTAGGATTTGGGGCTAAAAAAGTATTTACATTTTCAACTTAAAAATATTTTAAGCTTTCCTATTGTAGTCCTTCTGAAATTTTATCTAATTTTACATATTCCTAATGAGTGTGCTCAAGGATGTTTTCCTGCTTTATAAGTTTTTTTTTTTTTTTTTGGTACCAGGGATTGAACTCAGGGGTACTCGACCACTGAGCCACATCCCCAGCCCTAGTTTGTGTTTTATGTAGAGACAGGGTCTCACTGAGTTGCTTAGCGCCTCGCCGTTGCTGAGGCTGGCTTTGAACTCGCGATTCTCCTGTCTCAACCTCCCAAAGTGCTGGGATTACAAGCGTGAGCCACCACGCCCGGCTCTGCTTTATAAGTTGTAACAGTGTTGTATTCCTTCACCTGAAGCCTGGGCTACAATGGAGTTCTATCTGCTTTTCTCCCATTTTGAATCTTTTCTCTGTCAACTATCATTTCTTGCTGCTGTTAGTTTGCCTGCTTCTAGCAGTTTGCTTTCTAATTTGCTCTTATAACTTGAGAATTAGAATCCAGACCACTAAACTTGCTAGGAATATACACAGACTTAGTCAATACAGTCTGAGATAGGATGTGAGAGCTGGTATTCCAAGCAAGTGTAAGCTGTAAGCATGTTAGCGAATAGTCACCAATGCACTTAATGTTAGTGCCTGGGAGTTTTATTTTGTATGCTTGCCGGCAAGTAGAATGCAAGATTGACTGGGTTGTGTTACTATAATTTCAACAAGGCCTTTTACAGGCATACTACATTATGTAGTGTTCTCTAATCACAGTGGGGATGACTAGGAGCCCATAGCACAAGTTTATAAAAGAATATATGTAGATTTTCAGTTGAGAGTTAATGTTTACTGAAAATTTAAAATGCATAGTCATAAATACTGATTGCCTTTTAAAATAGTACACTAAATACACAGATTGGCCTCTTGGCAGTGCTTATATATGCAGATCATATTCATTGCTTTTGAAAATGACTAAAATGGAGGCATAATTTTTCCATTAAGAATGAAGTAAGGAAACAGCCAAAGCTGAGTACGCAAGGGAGGATGCTTGAATATTTAATTTAATAATACTTTATTGGCAAGGTAGAAAAACCCTACACATAGTGTTAGAATGACAGATGGCTCTCATTCTAACATGAATTTGGAGGATTATGTGTGGTCAATCAGTACACATCCTATAGACTCAGTACCAGTGGGAGATTAAAGTGCCAGAGTCCTATGGACCAGGGAATAGAGAAAATAGAACGCAAACCGATTAAAACAGCCTTAGCACTAAGGATAAAAGATTTGCTTTAATGATTCATTTAATTCATAAAGGAATTGTTTCCTGAGTCAGCTGCATGCAGAGATACTAAAGCAGAATCAGGCTGCACTGGTGGTAAAGCCACCAACGTGTAATTGGGACACAAAGATATCTAGGAAATTGTTAATAATTGTTATCTGTGGGTGGTTTTGGGGGTGCAAAATGAGATCATTGGAGGGGAGTTTTAAGGTGTGCCTTGTAAGAATGGTGGTATTGGTTCATGTGGGACCAGAGTGATCCTTTGCAGAGCTTTCTATAATTGACAAAGAAAGAAAGAAAAGCACCACATTGTGGTTATTACGAATCCAGTGAGATTAAAGTCTTATATTCTGCAGTAATTTTTACTTTTTCAGTAGATGGTTATTGGCTCAAATTGTTTGAGAAGAACAATTATAGCATATAATGTAAACCTTGGAAATCTAATATTCAGTGTTGCTCTTAATTCTTTGATTTTCTTGATTGTGATAAATACTTTGAAGAATGCAGATGTCAAACTTGAGTCTGTCCCTCTCTTGGTCCTGGGCAGTTCATATAACACTGATGATATTGTTGTGTATGTTTGGCATCATTTCATTGCATTACACTTAAGTTAAAAGTTACTCTTAAAATATTGTATCTGAGGGCTGGGGTTGTAGCTCAGTGGTAGAGTGCTTGCCTAGAATGTATGAGGTACTGGGTTTGATCCTCAGCACCACATATAAAATAAATAAACAAAATAAAGGTAAAACAAAAGAAAGTATGTTTAAAAAAAAAAGTATTACATCGTAGCCAGGCGCTGTGGCACATGCCTGTAATCCCAGTGGCTCGGGAGGGTGAGGCAGGAGGATCGTGAGTTCAAAGCTGGCCTCAGCAAAAGTGAGGCACTAAGCAACCCATTGAGACCCTGACTCTAAATAAAATACAAAATAGGGCTGAGAATGTGGCTCAGTGGTCGAGTGCCTATGAGTTCAATGACTGATATCCACCCGCCCCCAAAAGGAATTACGCCTGAGCATTTCTATCTTGTTTGTTTTGAATTTGTTTATGGAGTAATGTGTTTGTGTGTCTTTATTTTTAATGTTTCATAGTCTCTGCAAGAGATTGTTTTGCTCTTTTATCCCTTATTTTCTTTTTACAGATTAGATGAAGTTTTACTTTTTGTACTTAAAAGTAACAGCATCAAATTTAAGCTTTTTATTATTGTAAGTTTTTTACGATCATAAAAGTAATATGCTTTTAAATAATACTTAGCAAATGTGTTTAAGTGAGATTTGAAAAATAAAGTCTAAAAAAATAATACTTTAGTTATGTAACCATTGTTAATGTTTTTATATATTTGTTTTTCACATTTTCACATTATTGAAAGACTATTGAACCATATTCTTTTTAAAATGATACAGTGAGCATTTCTCCTTAAATGGGACCAGTTCTTTGAAAATTGTGTGTGTGTGCGCGCATGTGCACAAACACACATTCAAATATTGTAGGAGCACTCTCCATAACTTCAACTCCTCCCTTCCATCTTTCCCCATTCTGCGCTAATAGATGGTGCTTTTGCCAGAATGCACCCCTTTGTTTGTGACCTTTGGATCTGATTGGTCCAAGAGTGTATTTAAGTTTCTACACTTTCTGGAATAAATAGTGTCTTCTGCTTCTCCATCTGGTGTCCCTGCTTCTCACTCTGGGTGTTTCTGCATCTCGCTGGGGCAGAGCAGATTTTTACCTACACCCCGGGGCCTGGGGAGATTGGCTCCACGAATCACCACCACCGTCCAGAGAGACCCCATATTGTCTTCCCCAAGACCTCTTTCTGTCTCTTTGGACCCCAATTCTTCAGGAAGGCCCACGTGGCTCCCCCATCCCCCCTTTTAAGTGATAAAATATGTTTTTTAATTGGCTAAAAATTATATTTTGTTATGTGAATGTGCTAAAGTTTGTTAACCTATTTCTGTATTATTTGTTCTGGATTTATTTCTAATTTTCACTATTAAATGCAATTCAGAGAATATCTTTGTGGAAATAATGTCTTTTGGGTAATTTTTTTAGATAATAGATAATGGTTGTAGAAATTGACTTGCTGGGTCAAACAATAACAGCATCTTTCTTCCTTTCTTCATGTCCATTGTAAATAAATGTCATGGTTTAACAAGTCCTGAATCATTCTTTTTTCTTTTTGATTCAGCTCACTACTCTGGGAAATCTTACACCATCAAGCACTGTGTTTTTCTGCTGCGATATGCAGGAAAGATTCAGACCAGCCATCAAGTATTTTGGAGATATTATTAGTGTGGGACAAAGACTGGTATGCTTTTTTAATCATTTGCTGACATGTGATATGCATTCATGTATACACACGTGTATATTGCTAATTCTTCTTTTGTGTGGTTATTTTTTCAGTTGCAGGGCGCACGGATTTTAGGAATTCCAGTTATTGTAACAGAACAGTACCCTAAAGGCCTTGGAAGCACTGTTCAAGAAATTGATTTAACAGGTGTAAAACTGGTACTTCCAAAGACAAAGTTTTCAATGGTATTACCAGAAGTCGAAGCAGCATTAGCAGAGATTCCTGGAGTTAGGAGTGTTGTACTATTTGGAGTAGAAGTAAGTACCTATTGTATTTTGGGCACAATATCATCATGGAAAACTTGGCATTTTCAGAATGCAGGTTTATATATAGCATACCATGTAGGAAGTAACAGTGATGGAGAGTGACTACCATTTATTAAATATTTCACTATTTGCTTGGCACTGATTTGAATACTTTATAGCAACAAACCTATGAGCTAACTATTCTTAGTATTCTGGTATTGTGAGTAAGGAAACAAAATTACAGAGGTGCAGTATGACTTGCCCAAGGTCAGACAGCTAGTAAAGGATGGGGCTAGATTTGAATCTAGGCTGACTGATTCTTAGACCATGCTTTTAACCACTACTTTTTAACTACTATATTATCAAAGGGTTATTTTTATTTATGTGTTATAGGATTTTACCTTGGTCATATTTTTATGCTAGCAAAATCTAAAAGGTCATGTAATTTGTTGTTTTTTAAATTTGAATCATGACATACTCTTTTAAAGGACAAAAGTACTCAGATTCCTAATGCTGATTTCAGCTAATATATTTCTAACTTATAAAAAAGCATGTATACTAAAATTTTAAAAATTATAAAGAAAATTATTAAAACAATGAAATCAAAATAACAATGTGATTATGATAGTAGGTTTTATGCTAGTGGGTTTTAATAATAGAAAGATGAATTCTTTTTACTATTAGATGCACATTCAGCATTTCTAATGTTTTTGGTTCAATAACGACAGTATGGGAGAAGCCCATTTGTCATACCAAATGCTATTGCTTGATTCTGTACATTTCTTTCTTCTTCATCACAATTAGACATGCTTAATCAAAACTGGCTTTGGGTAGTCCTCTGTTGCTAATTTTAATGAGGCGTCCATTGATAATTTTCCAATACTGTCTTGTCATATGAAAGTGAAGTTGATATGTGGTATTGCTGAAATCTGTTTCATTGGTTGTATAATTCAGTTATTGTTGGAATGTGTTTTTACTCTATATTCTCTATTAATGAATTGTTAGAAGTTACTATTTACAAAGAGGGTATCTGTATAATAGGATTGTCTATATAATGCAGTTGCTGGTGATATACACTGAGTATCCATCAATCCTGATTTTACAGATGATTAAACCCAAGCCAGAGATGCTGAGTTATACTCAAGATCATCTAGCTAATTAGAAGTAAAACTAGATATGGAACAAGGTCATTACATTTATAGTGCTTTTTCTGCTTTATCATGTTGTTGTATGTTTACCGAATACTTTTAGTTTACCATGCTTGTATGTTTTTTTTGGTCATAATATGTTTTGACTTGAACTACCTTTATGATGAGGTGTCTTGTAATAACTCAGTTTTACCACAATTTTTTGACTTTGTAATGCTGCAGACTCATTTTGTTGTTGTTGTTGGGTACTTGGTATGCATGCAGAAATAAATCCAAATGCAAATGGCACCAAAACTGAGTGCTAGTCAGCTATCTGAAGGTCACCCAGAGGATACAGAGGAAAAGCTTTAAAAATTTTTCACAAAATTCTTAAGAATATGTCAGGGTTCCTAGTATGAGAAACCAGTATAATCTAGTTCTTGAGTTTTGCAGATGAATAAAGGCAGAGATGCTGATTTATGCTTAAGCTTATCTGGATAATTAGAGGCAAAACTAAATGTAGAACAAAGCTATTTGCTATGCTGTTTTATCATGCTATTATATATGTATAAAATAGATTCTGGCTGACCAGGTTCTTACATATGATTTTTTTGCTTTCCTGCAAGACTCATGTATGCATTCAGCAAACTGCTCTGGAGCTTATTGGCCGAGGAATCGAGGTTCATATTGTTGCTGATGCCACCTCATCAAGAAGCATGATGGACAGGATGTTTGCGCTTGAGGTAATTGTCCTGCTTGAAAATAAGGCATTATTCAAGTTTTCCAAATAAAGTAGGAGTATTGAATATTAAGGATTAATGAAAAATTTACCTCTTACATTTTTAAAAAAATTTTTTTAGTTGTTGATTGACCTCTATTCATTCATTTATTTATATGCGGTGCTGAGGATCGAACCCAGTGCTTCCCACATGCAAGGCAAGCACTCTACCAATGAGCCACAATCCCAGCCCTTACCTCTTAAATTTAAGCTTGGTGTGACAATATCAGACTTATTCATTTCTTTTTTCTTCTCTTTCTACATTTTTTTTATTAGCGAATTATAGTTGTGCATAATGGTGGGGCTTGTTGTTACATATTAGGACATACACACTATATAACAATATAATTTGGCCAATATCCCTTTTCAGAACTTTCCCCCTTTTGCTCCACCTCTTACCCCAGGTCTCTTTCCTCTTCTGATCTCCCTTTGACTTTGATGAGATCTCTGACACCCCCTTCCTTTCTTTTTTCCTCTCTAATTTCCATATATTAGAGAAAACATATGACCAATGACCTTCTGAGTTTGGCTTGTTTCACTTAACATAATGTTCTCATGTTTCATCCATTTTCCTGCAAATGGCATGATTTCATTTTTCTTTATGACTGAATGAAACTCGATTATGTATATATACACCACATTTTCTTTATCTATTGATCCATTGGTGGACACCAAGACTGGTTCCATAGTTTGGCTGTTGTGAATTGTGCTACTATAAACATGGGTATGCATGAATCACAGTAGTATGATGACTTTAATTCTTTGGGATAAATACTAAGGAGTGCTATAGCTGGGTCATATGATAATTACATGCTTAACCTTTTGAGAACCTCTATACTGATTTCCATAGTGGTTGTATTAATTTACAGTCCCACCAACGGTGCAAAAGTGTTCCTTTTTTCCCACATCCTCTCTAGCATTTATTATTAATTGTATTCTTGATGACTACCATTCTAACTGATGTGTATAGTTCTGATTTACATTTCTCTAACTGCTAATGATGTTGAATACTTTCATATATTTTTTGGCCATTTGTATTTCTTCTGAGAAGTATCTGTTTAATTCATTTGGCATTTGTTAATTGGGTTATTTGGTTTTTTGGTGTTAATTATTTTGGTTGTTTATATATGCTAGACGTTAATTTCTGTCAGGAGAGTAGCTAGCAAAGATTTTCTCCCATTCTGTAGGTGCTCTCTTCACATTCTTAATTGTTTCCTTTGCTGTGCAGAAGCTTTTTAATTTGATGCCATCTCATTTATTAACTCTTGGCATTTTTTTTTCCTGAGCTTTAGGAATCCTATTGAGAAAGTCATTGCCTGTGCTTATATGTTGGAATGTTAACCCTATGTTTTCTTCTAGGAGTTGCATAGTTTCTGGTCTAGTTCCTACGGTTTTGATCCATTTTGAGTTACTCTTGTAGAGGGTGGGAGGTAAGGGTGTAGTCTCATTCTTCTACATATGACTAATGAGTTTTCCCAGCACTATTTGTTAAAGAGGCTTTTCTCCAGTGCATGATTTTGGCACCTTAGTCAAAGATCAGATGACTGTAGATATGTGGGTTTTCAGACTTGTTAATTTCTAGACTGCTATGCATTAACAGGTGTTTAAAGTCTTAACCACATATCCTAATTTATATTTTGTTTCCTCCTTGGAGTTAGATCTCTAGTGTTGCAAAAAGTTCCTTTCCGTGTTTGGTTGTAACTTTGCTCTAGTGTTATACATGGGCTGAGAGATTTTCAAGTAGCATAACCTGAACTGTCTACAGATTTAGAAACAGCTCACTTGAGTTTAACTCAGCCAAGATCTAACTGAAAACTAGGGCAGAACTGGCCCAAATCTGGTTCAGCCTTACATTAGGTTTCTTCAGAAATTTCTGGGGTTAAGAGGTGTTTCACTGACTAAACATCACTCACATACAGTGTTTATGGCTTTCTGGCATGAGAGTCATGATCAGTGATTCGCAACATTACCTAATATTGGTGTTAACCTAGCATTTTCTATTCCAAGATGGTTGAAAATACCACGATGGGAAACTTTCATTTCACTCTGTGTGTGTGTGTGTGGTGTCTGTTTTATATTTAATTCTGATTCTACAGTAATTTTAGAGTAATATACAGGTGGATTTAAGTTCTGGATGGGAAATACGGGAGGTTTTTTGTTGTTGTTGTTGTTGTTTTGTTTTGTTTTTGAGGTCCTCCAGTGTTTGGTACATGTCCCATGAACAACTTCCCCTATAGGATTACTGAGTCATCTCTGTAGTCTAATGTGTTCTTCACGGTGGTAAAGTGGAGCAAATGAAAAGGGAAAGGCTAGGCAGAATGAGGGAAAGAGAAGATCAAAGGGAATAGGGAAGGCTAATATGGAGATAGACCATGGCTGGCAGCCATAGTTGACTTGAGGCCCTGGTTGGCTATCCCTGCTCTCTCATTCTTCTCTTATTCCTAATGTGGTGAGTCCCGTATTAGGATTACGGGTATAAATAGTTTTATTTCTTTTTAAAACTGTTTTCAAGTCCACTGAGATGGTTGGATTTACTGGTAGTTATTAAGTGTTGCTTCTTCCAATCTCAGCAAATAGCTGTAAGCCATTCTAAGTTATGAGTCAATCAGCTTCCACTGAAGTTTCCATAGAAACCTGCATTTATACACTTGGACTGTCAGGTCCTGCCTACCTCACCAAGCAGTTCTTTCATGTGTATATAAACTTTACTTTCATGCTGGAAGTATTTATAAGGACTCAACAAAACAAAACTAGAACATACAAATAAAACAAATCTTTCCCTATCTAAAGAAATTTTAAGGACTTTGATCTTTGAAATTACATATCCATTCATATGTTTCTTAGCCATGTCTTTACTATGGAATTTATCACAGAAAAATTTGACTCTTGACAATTCCATCTGTCCATAAGACTTAGATTAAAAACATAGTTAATTACCATTCAGATCTCTCTGACGGGCCACCTGTCTTCTCAGTGATTAGGAGTACAAACAGTGGGGCAGTAATGTGGATTTGAATGCAGGGATGGCATTTCATAAATTTGTGTCCTTGAACAAGTTTTGTGAACTCTGTGCTTCAAATTTCTCATTGGTGAGGAAGAAATAATAATAGCAACTACACTGTAGCAATATTGTGAAAATTGAATGAGATAATGTATCCTAGTTTAGTAGAGTACCCAACACAGTAGGCATGCAGATGCTAGCTGCTGTTTTTTTTTTAATTTATTATTGTTATTTGTTATTGGCTTCATGAGGTTTGTTTTACCAGAAATATCGAAGAATATAAAACCTAAAACCCCAAAGGGACTTACTCTGAGAAGTTCTAAGAAGGGAAGGAAAATACTTGTTTTCTGTGGTAGACACTGAAGAACCTTCCTGGGACTGAACTGTTGAGATTGAAAGGAAGAAAAATCATAGACAGGTCAGTGGTGATAGGAATAGATGCAGAATTTTCCTCTTGGTCTTATTTTGGTGTGGATATGATATAGTTTGTCCCTAATTTTTATTTTTGCAAAATGTTGTCCCCCACCACCATTCCCCCTCCCCTTTTCTTTCTCTAACTCTGAAAGTTAAAATAGCAGTGTGCCTATCTTTTCTTTTTCTCTATTCCTTTAGAACATAACTGCTTAAGATAATTCCTGACATTATCCATATTACTTAAAGATTATTATACTCATAAGATTTATAGTTAACAAGTGTCAGAGTCTGTGGCACATGCTTTTATTCAATAAATGTTTCTGGTCTGGGGCTATAACCGAGTGGTGAACCTCTTGCCTAACATATATGAGGCCCTGGGTTCAGTTCCCAGCACTATAAAAAATCCATCCATCCATCAGTCAACCAATGGAATGCCTTCTGAGTACCTGCCAGCTGTCAGGCATTGTTTCTTTCAACTAATAATTGATTATTCAATAAATTCACAGTAAAATAGGATTAAATCCTCACTTGAACATGGATATCCTTGTACTTCTGGGTAGTTTTTAGTGATGCTCATAAATTTGGTGGGCTTAGCCTTCCCCTGCACCTTCTTTCATGACTCTATGCACTTCCATTTTGGGGTTTGCATGTCAGAGAAACCTTTCTTTTTCTTTGGCCTAGTTGGATTATTTTACAAGTTTTACAAGTGTAAGAGCTTCAGAAGCCCAATGCACATGTGCCCATGGAGAGAGTGGGTTTGGAATCCTGTTATCAGGTGGTGGCCAGGAATCTGCCCCGTACATCCAGAATAGCCACTGTTGTCCTCTGTGCTCAGTTGCCCTCAGGCTTGTCACTATGCACAGGTCTACCAGCTGGATCTAAAAGCTGTGTGTTTTGCTGTGCCACATCTTCCTTTAACAAGATTCTTGGTTAATTACTTAAAAACCCAATTGGTACTGGCCACATCTTAGTCTTGATGTTAGTTTTGTGTAGGTGTCAGTTTACTCAAATGTATTTCTGTGATAAGCATCGCAGCCTACCCCTGCCTCTACAACTTGACTCTGAGCATCTCTGAGAATCATCTTAGCAGAATGGAGCAGGCTCTGGCCAGGAGAGTAGTAGAGCTGCATATTGTTGACAGGCTCTTTCCTGATCACCAGCCATCTTCCTTACTCCTGGAAACTGTTTCCCTACCTTCCTGCCTCGTTATGGAACTAGAAAGATGAGTGGGAACTGACCTTCGTTGCCAATGTGGCTCTGTGTAAAACACTGTCTCAGACATTGAACGTCTGTGACTCACGCAGACTGATTTATTGAAAGTCCCTTGGTTTAGAAGTGAGCAGTAGGCAAGGCAGGATGGGCACTGGCTGCGTGAGAGCCGGGCTAGAAGAGGGGACATTCAGTGGTGTCTCATATTCTCTGCCTTTCTCTCTGAAGTAAGCACAGGATGTTTTGACATTGGATGAGTTTCGATAATGATCATCAGTTGATTAAACAGCAAAGCGTTGGGAATTACAGTTTCCAGTTCCTTAAAAAAACTTACTCTTGGATTTGTCTGACCTCACAAAGGGCACCAACAGGCCTGCTTCTTCCCTGCTTTCTGCATAACTCCCTGCTGTATTTTCATTTTTTGAGTCTGGGCAGCCACTCTGCACCCTGTTCTATACTGGTTGTTGAGAGCAGAGCTTGCTTTCTAAGTAGGTTATGGTTTATAGTCCTTTGTGTGTCCTTGGGGATAAAAAGAAGGAGTCTGTCAGTGGAAATGTTGGGTCTGTGGATGCACCACTGTCTGGAGGAAGACTTGCTGACTCCACAGGGATGTCCTGGCTATACCAGTTCCTCCTCCTTTACAAAGAGATCCTGAGTTGGGTCTTTGTTTTGATTTGCCTAACGACTTCCTCTTCCGTGGTTCTTAGGGTAGATGTTTCTTGGGATGACAGTTTGCCTTCTTTTCTTCCAGGGTTTCTGATAATAAATACATCCAGAGAATGAATCTCTGCTCTGGAATCCTCCCTCCAGTCCTCCCTTTCCCTTCTTCTCCACCTATTTTCTGTTCTTTTGCCCTCCTTCCCTTTGCTCCCCTCTCCTCTCTACTCCCTCTCCCTCTTATTACAATTGCACAGGAGCAGTTTAGCAAGGACATTTCTTGACCTGTCAGGGAAACTTTACACAACCTTAAATTTTATACTCTTGTTTGGTGATTCTGAAATGTTTATGATGGCAGCAGAGGTGATGGTTCCTTTATCACCCCAGGGGATACATTCTTAAACCTCTCACGAGGCTTTTTTCTTCTTCTGCCAGTTATATCCAGACAGGGGAGCTCTGACTTACAAGAAAAACTCACATGCTATATGTCAGATGTTTGGGGGCTGAAAAATTAAGAATCTTCATTTTAATTCTTACTAATGGTTTGCAATTATAAACTTTAGTTATATGAAATGGGATAGTAAGTTGGTAATGAAATATTCCAGATAGCAATAGTAATATCTGTAGCACAACCAGTGAGCTTTGAAGTATTAGCCACCCTCTCCCCCATTTCTTTTTAATAAATAGCTACCACATGCCATGGATGCCAGATGTAAGTATTAATACACATCATAAACTGTTTCATAATCTAATGTTATTTGCATGATGGGAATGTGGACAGAGACACCTCTTTTTTATCTCAGTGCTAGAAATAAACATTGAAGAGTTTAATCAATATAGAAGTAAAACAAAAATAGTCTTATTTGAGTGAGTGAACAAATGAATGAGAGATGAAGCAAAAATCTCCAAGTAATACTTAGGAAATAGCAGCAATGAAAGGTGTTCAAATAATCAGTGATGGAGTTCTCTTGCCCTCATCCTTCATGTTTTACATCATTAACCTTGATCACTGTCCTGTCCCTGCACCAAAAGGTCATAACATTGGCTGCCTGTTTTCTTTTACTTGGTTTTATTCCATTTTACTAATATTGAGAATAATAACAATGAGTTTGTGGTATGGCTGGTTTTGAAAATTTCGCCTCTCACTGCATTTGATGGTTTGGCCAAGGACCATGGTTGTACTTAGAGAACACTAACTATTGTGTCCTGGCACACTTTTGCTGTTTTCAAATAGCGTTCATTGTCATGTTCTCTTTTCAATTGTGCTTATTGATTTATCTTTTCTCTTCAAGCGCCTTGCTCGAACTGGGATCATAGTGACCACAAGTGAGGCTGTTCTGCTGCAGCTGGTCGCAGATAAAGACCACCCAAAATTCAAGGAAATCCAGAATCTCATTAAGGCGAGTGCTCCCGAGTCCGGTCTGCTGTCTAAAGTATAGGACATTTGAAGGACTGGTACACTCCTCACCACCAGGTGAAGGATTGTAAGCCCAGACAAGCTCTTGTTTCTACTAGAATTAAAATGTTAAGTCAAAAATGGCTCCTTCTTTGCGGCTCTTAGTAACATGTAAGCAGCTAGACTACTTGGGTACTGGCATTTAGTTACCAATGTCAAAGGCTTCAGGTGCTGCTCACCTTCTTTTTCCTTAATGTGCTTTTATTTATTAAAAACAAAAATACAATGGAGGTGCCTGTTTTGTCTATACTGTATACACTGATTATACCTTTCAAAAGTGCACTCTCTGGTGAAGTTTTCTTAAATTGTGCACTTTAGAGAAAAACTATGTATCGATAATGATTTGACTTTTATATTATTGTAAGATGTGTGTTACAATGTTAAGGTGGATTCAGGGCTTTCACATCACAGGTCAATTGAAATAGGATTATTATACATGAATTTAAAAACAGGACTCTGGTTCCTGGTGTCCACTTCTCACAATGTTGTTGAATTACTTATGGAATGAGTTGCATTGATCTAACCAGACCAAATTATGTGGAATAATTGTCTTTCTTGATTGTATTGATTTTCTCGTTCTGGTCATCATCACTAATTCTCTATTCTCTTTTTTGATGGAATCTTTTATCTTGAAAGACTCATTTTGTCGTTGCTTATGTTAATTTTGTAAACAGATGGAATGGTTTGCAATACCATATCGTTGGTGGACTGTGTTTTTAACATCTCTGAAGTAGGACTTAGGCTTTCAATCATCTTGAGTATACCTTTTAGTAGGGACAAGATTTAGCAGAAAGTTAAAGCGGGGGTAAAAGTGTAGCTTTAAAATGTGCATTTTCCATTCATATTTTCTCTGCCTATCCTTCAAATGTGGTTAATACAAAGAAAGGCATCAGTAATGATTGGGAAGTACTAATTTTGTGTCATTGTTACCCTTCAATAAATTTATTTTCATCGAATACTTATTTTAGTGTTTTCAAACTGTTTTTTTAAAATATATGAAATGTGGAACAGTGCTTTTATATTAAAGTAATTAAAGGAAATGTATTATGTGAATGAAATTATTTTGTCCCCCACAAGATGGCTCTGTGAGTGCTATTCCATGGATTCGAATATTTACTCAAAGGTAATAAAACTTGACATTTATGGTCTTTCCACTCATGGGCATTTTCAAAGGAAAATTCTTTGCAGGTGAGAGCAGATGGATTTTACCGAAGAACCTTTTCATTAAGAGCAGCAGAAAAAAATTTTTTTTTCCTTTTGTCCATGTTAACAAACAACAGCCAAGCATTTTTGTCAGTATGTTTAAGTATTGTCTTCCAGACATTTGTGAGTCAGAAAAGAAGAATTAAAGATTTCTACATGTTTTAAAATAGCTTGTAATAAATTTGTTCTGTTTTTTAAATTCTTTAGTGGTTCTCTTTAGTTATACATAACATTAGGATTCATTCTGACATAATTATAAAAGCATGGAATATAATTTGCTCTACTTCTGTCTCAGTACTTCCCTTCCTCCCTCTCCTTCCTCCCTATTTCCTTCCCTATACTCCTACTGATTTTTCTGCTATTTAGTTGTTTTTTTTTTCTTCAGTGTCCTGTGGACATACACAATGGCAACATTCACTGTGGATTATTCATTTATATATATATAGGAAAGTTAGGTTTTTAATAAATTTAGTGCTTCTCAAACTTTAATTTCAATGCAAATTATCTATGGGTCTTGTTAAAAGGCTGGCTCTTTTTGCATCCCCGCCCCCCAGCCCAAAAGAAAACCCAAAACAAAGATATCTCCAGCAGTCTCCCACCAGGTGTTAATTAGAAGGCACCACACTTGGAGTAGCAAGGATTTAACTCAAACAACTCTTTCCCTCCATTGCTCCCAGGCCTGTCACATCTCTGTAAAGTGCAGTGGTGGTGAAGCCTTCTCACAGCTGAAACCATTTCTGTAATCCTGGAGTAGTTTCTTATGGCTGCCATAACAAATAACCACAAAATTTGTGTCTTAAAACAAACTATGTTATCTTATAGTCTGTAGGTTAAAAGTATAAAATGGATCTCTCTAGGCAGAAATTAAGCCTGGTGTCGCAAGGCTGTGTTGTTTTCTGGAGCCTGTGGGGGGGATTTTTCCTGCTATTCCCTGCTTCTGGAATCCCTCACGTATTTTGTTTTTTGCAGCCCTGTTCCTCCATCTTCCAAGACAACAAAAGAAGATCTGGTCCTTCTTAGTCCCATCTGTCATGCTCTTCTCCCCCTCTCTCTGCCTAGCTTAAGAGCTCATGTGATTTAAGGTCCACTAATCAGCAGCCTTATTCCATCTGCACCCTCAATTCAATTTGGCCCTGTGACATATTCACAGGCTCCAGGGATTGGGATGCGGGCATCTTTGGGGGCCGTTTTGTAAGACACGTTTGCCAGTGTGATTTAGTATTTTATTTCATTCTATCATTTGTCCTATTTCCATCATTCCATTTGGAGCAAGGCCCTTGCGTCATCTATATTTATCTGGAAACACTTTGTACCTCCTCACTTTTAAAGATGTACTTACTATGTGCTGGGGATAAAAAGATGTCCCTAAAATCTTACAGTGTGACACAAAATTAGACATATCATAACCTTTCAGTAAATGTGAATTGAATTATGTCCAAGTTCAGAATAATTGTGAATTCTGCCTTCTCTCTTCTTTTTTGTAGATAATGCCAAGAAAGTGAAAAGGCTTTATTTTAAAGGAAAACTGAACTAATTTTAATATATTAAGCCTTGAAATTGGAAGCATCTATGTAACTTTGTAGGATAATGAAATTCTTTTAATTGAAATAAATAAAGAACTGGAGAACATAAGCAAATCAGTAGTCCTGTGTATTGAATTGCTAGGGGGCTGGGGCAGGATCAAGAGGCTTCACTTACTGAAATGCTCAAATATCTTTATAAACTTAAAAGTGATACCTTATTCCAACCAGGACCAAACAGCCTGTTATAGCTATTGAAATATTCAGTTGCTCTATTTAGAATATTTTTTCTTTTTAAAAAGTTGTTATGTGTTAAATATGACTTCAGAGCTGTGTAGAATTTGTAAAGAACATGATTTCAAAGGTCCATTTCAGCTTGGAAGCTACAGAATGGCTTTATTTTACAAATGCAGCTAGTTGGACCCAGACATAAATGATTTGCCCAAAGATACACAGAGGTTACTTCTCTCCTTATCCTGGACTTTCACATAATAATACTAGAAATTATCAGAAGAGAGAACAGTAAAGATGAACAGAAAAAAGGTGCATTTTACAGCTTCACAGTTTACTGTTTGATTAACAAAGCTCCTGCAGTGTACTATGATTGTTTTCCCTGGCATGATCTTCAATCTAGTCCTCCTTCCTGGATGGTTTTCTCTAAAGCAGTTTTATAACTAATTTGGGGGAATGGCTGACAGAATAAAAAGAGTTATTTTTATTATTAAATGACTGCAAGTCAATTTTACCTCTTCATTAACTTGATTAGTATTATTTAATTGTCCATGGAGCATAACTGTCACTAATCTTTGATTTAAAAAATCACTAGTGATATTTATAAGATATACAAGTACTTAGATATGATTGAAATAGAATTTTAAAATACTTGGAATTGACTTGTAGATTTCTTATGTCTATTTGCTTTTCTTTATTTTTTAAGTTGTTCCTTAGTTTTACTTGTGCCTGAGTAGCAGACCCTCCTATTGGTAACTTTGATTTTTAGAAGACAAGATACTTGAAATTTGCTGAGACTATATCTTAAATGCCTCCCCCCGCAAAGGTAACTGTGAGATAATGGATATATTAATTAGTTTCTGGCTGCATTTATTTCACACTGCATACACATATCAAGAGAGTACTGAATATATTCAGTTTTTGTTAAGTACCTCCCCATAAAGCTGGAAAAATCAGTATTGCATTTATATGCTTAAAGCTTTTTCAACTTGCAGTATATAAACAACCTAATTCCTATTGAAATTATAATCCTGATTACATTGCTGTATGAAACAATTCTGAAATGGCCCCCAAGATTCCCACTTGGCTGGTATACACGTGCCTTCTTTCAGATATGCAATCAAACAGTAGGTTCCTGGGTACAGCTGTGGAGCGTTACTGCTGAGGTAAGTGGAGTTTCAAAGCAGTTTCAGATAGGGAGACTACCCTGGTGGTTCTCATCTAATCAAGTGAGCTCTTAAAAGGGTCTGGCCCTCCTGGTGTAAGATGGCCAATGTGAGAGATTTGGGTTCTACCAGAGGGAGATCTTTTGTTGCTGACTTTGGAGATGGAGGGCGGCCTGCCTCTGAGCTGAAAGCTTCCCTCTACTCACAACTGCAAGGAAATAAGGGTCAGTGTCCTGCAGCCACAAGAATTTTATTTAGCAAGCAACCTGAAGGAGCTAGGAGTCAGGTTCTTCCTCAGCCCCCAGAGAGGATACCTTGATTCCCACCTTGTAAGACCTGAATGAAGAATCCAGGCCTACTGTGTCTCACCTACAGAACTGTGAGTTCACAAGTTTTGTGTTTTAAGCTGGTGAGTCTGTGGTAACTTGCTAAACAGTAACAGAAAACTAATACGCTTGAGTTCTTTGTCGACTTTTTTTTTTTTTTTAGCAATCATATCTGTTTACAGCCGTTTTATTAAACAAGTAACTTTGGGTGGCTATTAGGCCTCAATGTTTATAATAAAATGAACTTTTTCCCCCAATAAAATGAAAGCATTGTTTTGGAAGTTGGATAGTCCTTGCTGGAGAGCTGGGCATATCCATTTATTTTTTTGAATTTTAATAGCATGATAGGCACATGTTGTTTAACCAATCAACGGACCAGGCAGTATAGAACTGTATTCAAAGAACATGTTTCCTATTCCTTCCACTATCTGTTCATTCTTCCTTCCTAAAAGAAAAAACAGATTTCTTTTTTCTTTTTTTTTACTTTTTTGCACTGTTGCTTCCATAATTGAATACTATGCTTATGTAAGGCTTCATTTAAAGTTTTAATCATGTCTGTCCTCTGTGGAAGACAGAGTTTAGCTTAGTGACATTATATCCTATTTCTACATTGCTTGTTCCTCTACCACAGTTAGTCATATTTTCCATTCTGATTATTTTCGTGTCCTGGCAGAATGTGTCTTTGTTCTGTACATCTTTGTCAAGGATCATTCCTCTGCCTGACACAGATGCTCACTGAGGTCTACCTAAAGCTTTGGGTCCCAAACTGTGCTCCTCATTGCTGTCTTCCAGGCCTGGGTTTCATTCTCCTTTACTCTTGAAGCCCTGGATTCAGAGAGTCAGAGAAATGTCAGCACAGGTGACACATGGCTCCAGAACAAGAAAGAGCTAGAACACCTCTTCCCCTAAGGAGGAATAATTGGCATCTCAGATGTATAGAATGGTGCTTTCCTCTGTAGCCTTGCGGTTCTATTTAGGTGGAAAACACAGCTCAACATCATTTCAGAATTTTTTCAGCTTTTGGCGGAAGTGCTCATTAATTGGAAACATATTTGCCGACTGAGGGGTCTGACTTTTTCCAGACTGCAGCTTCTATGGGTTTCTGGTTAAAAAGCCTGTCAGTGCTTAACCGTTAGTCCTCTTGGGCTCCCAGTTTCGTACCTTCACAGCTCTCTGTCCTTTTAACTACAAAACCACTCAAGGCCTACCCTCTTCTCAGCCATTTTCAAATTTAAGAGATTAGAAAGACTTGGAATGTCTCTTAAACCAACTGGGAGCTCAGGGAAGCAGAGATGAGCATGGAGAAGGTATAGTGTGAAACAAAGGGGCTCTGAGGTTTCTGTCTGTGCCAGGTGATTGTTCCCAGGAACGCTGCTGAGAATTGAGACATGAATCTTCTCAGAGGCTCCTCTGTATTTTCAGGTGTTTCCTCTTGCTCTGTCCCAAAGTGTCCATTAAAAACTATCAAACTCTTGTCGGGAGCAGTGGCACATGCCTGTAACCCCAGCACTTTGGGAGGCTGAGACAGGAGGATCGTGAGTTCAAAGCCAGCCTCAGCAACAGCGAGGTGCTAAGCAACTCAGTGAGACCCTGTCTCTACATAAAACACAAAATAGGGCTGTGGATGTGGCTCAGTGGTTGAGTGTCCCAGAGTTCAATCCCCAGTACCAAAAAACCAAAAAATCCAAAAAACCTATCAAATTCAGTAAAAGCAGTAAAACCAGTAGTGCCCCCTATATATATGGCTTGTATATGTGTATATATGTATATAGTGTGTATATGTATATGTGTATGTGTATACACACATGCACACATGAGATTCACTCTAAGAAATTGGTTTAGCTAATGCCAGTTTTGGGGGATGGCTAGACAAGCCTGGATTTATAGAGTGTGGTCATTAGGAAGGGCAGATTAGGTCATTAGGTAGACAGATTAAGGTCATTAGGTAGGAGCTGACCCTTTTCCATAGGGGAAGGTTTTTCTAAGAAACTTTAGTTCTAATCTTAAGACTTTCCAACTTGTGAAGTAAGACCCTCCTAGATTATCAAAGATAATTGCCATTACTTAAAATCAGCTGATTATGAACTTTAGTCACATCCACAAGATCCTTTGCAATAATTAGTTTTTGAAGGGCTGGAGATTTAGAGCCTAGCTCAGCTGACAGATAAAGCTGATCCTCAAGGGAAGTACTCAATAGCAATCTCTTCCTGAGAGATTGTTTTAGACCATTTGGAATGCTATGACAAAATACCATAAACTGGATGGCTTATAATCAACAGAACAACAAATTTATTCCTCACAGGTCTGGAGGCTGGGAAGTTCCAGATCAAGATGCTAACAGATTTCAGTATCTGATGGGACTTCATTTCCCCTCCTCATCAGATTTATTCATACTCGTGCGTTCTTATTTCATTCCCTGATGAGCAGACATTTGCAATTATCTTAAGACCATCTATCATGTTACTCATGGAATCATAGACATTAAGAAAAAAAGCCAGGCAGACTGGCTCATGAGTACAGTAACATTGTTATTTTGATGCTTTTATGATCATTCTGTAACAATGAAGAAAAGGAGAGAGGAATCAAGAAGCCGAATGCCACCAGGAAAATAAAATAACCCAGTCTCTTATATCTCAATTAGCTACCAATTTGCTTGTAAAAGTCCAGAGAGGGGAAAGTGTATGTCCTGTCATACATTCTGTTAATAATATATCATCATTCATTGTATGGTTGGATTTTTGCATTTTTTATTGCAGAAAATAGTCAACTTAGAGCATGCCTGTCATATCTGAAGCTTCATTTCTTGGTATAATTGTTGGTTGCACAGTATATTTTACTGCTCACCACTGAAAGTCACTTGGCTTCGGATGTGTTCATTGTTCTTGCAGCTGCTTCCTTGTTATATTGTCCCTCCCACTTTAGACAGTAAATGCAAGAAATGAGAGGTGATGGGTCTCAGAACCCATAGTTAATACACAAGTGCTCATTATTAATGTATATTGAATACATGCTGCTTTGAATTGGGCTTTTGGAAAATGCACGCTGCACTTTAAAATAGCCTGTTTGGCAGTCCCAATGAAAAATATGGAATGCTTTATACATTCAAAAGGTGGAAATCTGAATACCTTTACAACAAATGCAGACCTTGAAAGAATACATGAGAGATATGAAGGACGAAAGTATAAATTATTAGTCACTATTCAAATTTTTAGCACCTCTTTGCATTTTTTTGATATGATAAGTGCTTTATCCTTTTGAAGAATTGGGCTAAAGTTAAAGACCCTGTATACTATGATGTCAGTTTTGGTTCAGCAATTCATTTCTGTAGATAAACAATGTGGTTTAAATAAAACATGATATAGCATGTGTGTGTGTATTGATATGTACACATATAAACATGTATATACCAACCTTACCTTCAAGTAAAAAATGCTTGGTGTTATTGAAGGGAGTTGGTAGGGAAAACGAGAAGAATTTTTTCCCCCTTTTTTATGCTGTAGAAAGAGCCAGTGCTTATAGTTATGTGATGTGCTTTATAATTTGAAAGCACTGAAGTAGCAGACCTGGCTTCATTCTTAATAGTTTTGATACTTGGGGAAAATTTTCTACAAGATGAAGAAATTAAGTTTCATTATGTCTAAGGTCCATTGCATTTCTAATTTCTTTGCATCAAATTTTTAAACTGAATAAATTTCTTTGAATGTCTATCATATTAGGAAATGTTCATGAGCTATTTACTGTGTGACAGGTACCTAAGTGCTTTCTGTCTTTTAACTTGATCACACTCACAACCCTATGATGAAACTACAGAGTGAACATGTAACTTGCCCAAGGTCATTCAGCTGGTTGGAAGTGGAGAAAATAAGATTTTAACTACAGATTTTTAGCTGAAATTTCGAAATTGTGCCTGTAACCATTAACACAGTATAATGTTCCCTCCTGTTTCTGGTGAGGTGGACACCCTGCCAGGCACTAGCGCAATGTTGGTGAACGAGTCAAGATGCAGGACGCAGTCAACCTGTGGCCTTTTAATCCCAAGTGTTTTCCTGATGTATTTAGACATAACCTCAGATATGCTATAAATTGTTCAATATTTCCCTCCAAGACTTAGATTTTTGCATTAACTAACTTTTTTAGAAAACTTAATGGGAATTATACAAGTTCCACCAAATGCCAAGTATTTTGCTCTTTCTAAAGTTTTCTTTAAATATTCATTGAATTGCTTTATATTTGCATTCAAATATGCAATTTTCTTAGAATCTTTTTTTCAACTCAACATTTGTATTCAGATCTTTCAGTGATAAGTAGAAGCTTATCTATGGTGAATACTCATTGACTTTGACAAATTGCTTTCTGCATATTTTACTTATAAATTAGCTCTATACTTATCTAAAACAAAGTCTTTAATTCTTCTAAGTATCTGAATATATTAGCTTTAAGGTCAGTGAAATATAAATACTTCTGGCATGAATGATTTTGACCAAAATTTAGTGTAAGTTTATTAGAATCCAAAGAAATGGGAACACATACTATAGCCCTTGTTTTGTTCTCATGCTGAGCACTCTGATACACTTGGAGCAATTATAAACAAGTCAGCTTCTGTAATGATAAACTCAAAACTTTTCTTGTTTTCAAGCTAAAATGAGAGCACATCAGGTCTGGGATTTGATTTTTACCTTATGATGAAAAAAATGTCCAACATCTGTAGCAATTAGATAAATGCAAATCAAAACTACTCTAAGATTTCATCTCATGTCAGTCAGAATGGCAACTATCAAGAATACAAACAACAATAAGTGTTGGCAAGGATGTGGGGGGAAAGGCCCATTTGTACATTGCTAGAGGGACTGCAAATTGGTGCAACCAATCTGGAAAACAGTATGGAGATTCCTTTAAAAACTTGCAATGGAACCACCATTTGAGCTTGCTATCCCACTCCTGGGTCTATACCCAGATGACTTAAAGACAGCATACTACAATGACGCAGCCACTTCAGTGTTTATAGCAGCTTAATTCACAATAGCTAAACTGTGGAACCAACCTAGACGCCCTTCCATAGATGAATGGATAAAGAAACTGTGGTATATATACATAATGGAATATTACTCAGCAATAAGAGAATAAAATTATGGCATTTGCAGGTAAATGGATGGAGTTGGAGAATATCATGCTAAGTGAAGTAAGCCAATCTCAGAAAACCAAATGCCAAATGTACTCGTTGATAAGTGGATGCTGATCCATAATGGGGGAGAGGACACGGGAAGAATGGAGGAACTTTGGTCAAAAGACAGGGAGGCGGGGAAGGAGCATGGGGGCAGCAAAGACAGTGGACTGAGATGGAGATCATTGCTCTAGCTTCATGTATGACTGCATATATGATGTGATTCTACATCATGTACAACCAGAGAAATGAAAAGTTGTGCTCCATCTGTGTACAATGAATCAAAATGCATTTTGCTACCATGTATACCTAAGTAGAATAAATACATTTTTTTTTTTAAAGTGTTATTGTTTGTGGATGCTTGCAGTAGGTATGACGTTCGTTCCGGACCAAAAACCAAAGACTCACTCGTGGCACTGAAAGCAGCATGAGCATCAGCATACTGGCATTGATTCCTCCTGCCCCCTAATCCATGGGGTGCTGGCAATGTATGCCAGGTGGATGCCAGGCATGCAGTGGGTTCACTCTGAGCTTTTGTAGCAAGCAATAAACAAATCTGATGTTTGTCCAAAAGTCAGTGTCCTGGAGTGGCAGGATTCCAGTTCTTGTTCTGGTTTTCTCTCTAGTAACCCTTGATAGACCTCTCAAGTTGTCTCCAAGCTTTCTGTGAGAAAATGGATGACGTGACAAGAAATATCATCTGAAAATGAAGTATTGATGTTAACTCTTAAAAGCCTTCATTTAAAAAAGGCTTAAAGCTTGCCTAAGGCTAAAAATTGGGCCTCAGAATTTTCACATAAAAAACACAAACAATATGGCTGATTAGATTAAATGAATTCTTAGAAAATGAATTATTTGATTATGATTTCATTCAAGGATACCCTTATAATTGTAAGAAATATTTTAGGATATGCAAACACAATTCTAAATATATTCATGAGAAATGTTACCTTATTTTGATGACCAAAAATATCCACTGATTAGATGAGGCATGAAGACGTTGTGACCATTTTCATAAGTATTTTTTTGGAATGTTAGACTGCTCAGATATTTTAGATTGGGTATTTTGATATTTCTTTTTCATGAACCAGTAAAAGTTCATTGCTTGTTTTTTAGCACATTTTGTAGACTTTCATTTTGATAGTAGAAATGATTTCTGTGAAAATATATATTTTTTAAATACTATGTTTATGTCAGCTAGGTTGGTTGATACTTTTTAAAACAGATTTAGCATTTTCTGTTCACCCTTGAATATCTGCTATATAGATATATATAGCACCTAATATAGATACAAATGAAAGATGTTGGAGTAGGAAATGTGTGCAATTATTTCAATCCACACTAAATTGCAAAATTCCAAAACAGTTCTAGAAAAAAAATCAAGGCTGCTATCATTATTGATTAAAATTTTGGTTCTACACAAGCTATTTTTGCTAGTTAGAATGTGGAAAAATATAATTCCAGCTATACGGAGATTTATTTAACATTTATATTAACATCCAACAACACAGGATTTTTTTTTACCACTACAGACAGTAGTGATAAAGGATTTTAGTACATAAGAAATATAATGCAAGCAAACATTAGTTACCAAGTGTTCTTTGGACTGAATATATAGGGCTTCACTTGTTCATTTTCTCAGTATTGCTTTATTGATTATCTACATAGTGAAAGCTTCTCTTCTGGGGATAGTCTAAGGAAGCTAGAGCTACTGCTTCTGAAGGAATTCAGTCTAGTGAGACACATTAAGCAAAGGCCACATGGGGTGGTCATTATAAAAATGCAACTAGGGAATGCCAGATGACAAATTTTCTTGACAAATTAGGGTTTTGTGTTAGTAAGCTTTCCATTACTGTAACAAAATACCTGAGGCAACTTACAAAGAAAGGTTTATTTTGACTCACAGATTTGGAGGTTTTAGTCCATAGTCAGTTAAGCCCATTTCTTTTGAGTCTGTGATGAAGCATTACATGATGGTGGGAGCACATGGTGGAACAAAGTGCTCACCTTGTGGCCAGGATGCAAAAGGGAAAGAATGAAAGCAACAGAGGTCCCACAATCCTTTTTGATACACACCCTATGACTGAAGTAAGACTTGCACTAGGCCCCACCAAGTAAGTTTCTACCAACTCCAGTAACATGTGCTGATGAACTAGCCTTCAATACATGGGCTTTTGAGGGAACATTTCTGATCCAAACTGGCTTTTTAAGTCCAGCACCATTTTATTTGTTTTGGGTTTATTAGTATCTCTATAAAACATTTCTCGTCTTTCTTTAGCAGAATAGGAAATTTTACTGTTTATAATGTTTTGAAGGATCTTCACTTCACTTAGGCAACTGTTGTACCCACCTGAGGCAGGCCCAGCTCTTACATGGAAGTGAAAGGCAGAGGTGCCAGACGTGCAGTAATAGCAGCTCTACATTGCTCGGGCACTTTTCTGTAAACCAGGCACTTGGACAAGTGCTTTCTGTATATTATCTAATCTAATCTCATAACCTGTTAGGTAGTTCCTTGTATTATCCTCAAACACAAGCCAAGCACCTGAAGTACTGGGCTGGGAGCTGCAATGTGGGAACTGTTTTCTGGGCCTCACTCCTATTTGGGTGGCCTTGAATATTTCCAACATCAGTCATGAGTTTGTTAGTGCATATACGAAGGCAATACATAAAAATTCTATTGAGAAGCCTAATGACTCACTTCATGTACAGTCGTTTTTGATTAAAGACAACTATAATGGAGGGTTGCTAGTCATGCCAAGTGACCTGGAGTCAATGCGCAGTAGGCACTGCATAACCCAAAGCTTTCAAATCCAATTGCCCACAGGGTAAAACAGGTAATATAAATAGATGAAGTGGGACAGGTAATGCCTGGCACAGGGGAAAGTTCATGTACCTTTTAAAGAGGCAGGCCCTACTCGGCTCCATGAGGGAAATGCAGAACCAGTGGTGTCAGAGCTTTCCGATCTTCTAGAGAAAATGAAAATCCTGAGGTATTGATCTGTGGGCCATGACCAGTATGTAGTTTGCCCCGTCAGCTACAGTGGTACTGTTCTAATTCTCATTTGGAGTTTGCCAGTTGGTCTCTGCTGTTTTGGTCTATATAAGCCCCTGAAGCAGTGACCTCAAGTTTTGCTACCATTAGAATCACCTGAAGGACTTTAGCACTTCAAAATGCAGATCAAGCCCCATATGAATAAAATCAATATCTCCATGGTGGGACCTAGATATAGTTTAGCTATACTTAACTCCCTAGGTCAATCTTAAGCCTCACCTCAGTACTACTGCGACAGAACTTGCAGTTTAACAAAATTCCTAGGTGATATCTATGCAGGTTAGTTGGAGGAGCATTGCCTAATAATTAACAAGTGACAACTGAAACTTCACTTTTAAGCCTAAGGACAGTGATTCTTAACCATGCTACACTAACCACCAGAGAGCTTAAAGTATGTAACCATGCCTAGGCACAGGAGATTCTGATTTTATTGATCTGTGGTGTATCCTGGACATTTATGTTTAAAAAACTGTCCCAGGGGCTGGGACTGTGGCTCAGTGGTAGAGCGCTTGCCTCACATGTATGGGGCACTGGGTTCGATCCTCAGCACCACATAAAAATAAATCAATAAAGGTATTGTGTCCACCTACAACTAAAAAAATATTTTAAAAAAAACTGTCCCAAAGTGACTCTAATATGCCACAAAAATGGAAAACAACCATTGCCTTAGTTCAGTTTTCCACACTCTGTAGTTTTTGAAGAACTTTTCATCACCCCACAGTCTTTCCATCATGGAGTCATCTGACCACAACTTTATATTGGAAAATGTCCCTGGGAGAATTTTACTTGTTGCTAAAACAGTGTTAGACCTTAAATCTAATCATGGATACTTTCTTTTGATTCTAATTAACTCTTCGGCTACCACTCTTGAAGATGTACTTAAGAGTTACTGTGCCTGTGAAACAGGAAGTCCTTCACTATGATTTTCATGATGTCTATATAACAAAATCATCTGGGGACCTTTCCATAAACTAAGGATGCTAGAACACATATACACCATATGTTCAGAGTTCAGCAGACAATTCTGATAAGGTGAAGGGCAGAACCATTGCTCCAATCTGCCAGTCCAAATCACTGGTCCAAACATGGATCCATACATAATATGCTTCAGCAATGGCTCAATCAGTTGCCTTACCTGAAGAAACTTAGAGATTATAATTCTAAAATTGTATAAATTAGTCCTATAAACCCCAGTTTATTCACCTGAGGAAAAGAAGATAACACTTCCTGTGTTGCTCTTTGTGAGAATAACTCATGTAATAATTATGAAGCAATTCACACAGTGTCAGTTTTCATACATACAAGACTAATCAGACAGGGCAGATCTCTTCCTGACAGAATACATTCATTTCAAAAACCTTGGCTCCCCTTTTTTCAACTTTCAGCCAAATATGGCAGTTTTTTTTTTTTTTTAAATGGGGCATGTCTTTTAATTATATAAATGAGAAAACTAACTTTCCTCTGAAGATGGCATGGCTTATATCAAGGACCTGAAGTATCCCTCTCCCCAATAAGCCAAAAGATCCTAATTATTGTGAAAATTAAGGTTTTGGTTTTTCTTTTTATTTCCCAGACAACTAAGCACTTCAATTTATTTGGCTTTGTGAAGCAAGCTGGAAAGCTAATATATGTGGATGAGCCTGCAGTCAGATGCTCTTAAGTTTCAGTCTAAGGTTCTTTTGTCAGAGTGGCCAACAAATCACACCTATTGCTCAAGTTTAGCAGGCTCATTTATCTGTGTCATGTTCTACTGTGATTTCAAATCTTTTTGTCATGGCAGAAGTAAAAAGAAAAGCTATCTCTAGGGCACTTTGGGATAAATAGATAAAGCTAGTCCAGATGAGCCAACATGCTTCAGTGTCTGGCTGTGCAGAAAGATATTTCACCCCCACCCTATTTTTAGTTTATTTTTGGTTCTGTCTGCAGCACTGGAGATTAAAACTAGGGCTTCATGCATGCTAGGTAAATAGTCTACCACTGAGATATATTCCCAGCCCTTTTTAAAGTTTACTTTTAGTCAGAGTCTCTAAACTGCTCAGGCTGGCCTTGAATTTGCAATCCTCCTGCCTCATCCAACCAAGTAGCTGGGATTAGAGGCTTGATACCACATCCAGAGGAGCACACTTCTATTTACATACAGCCTATTTAAAGTACACCTGTGTGAAAAGCTCTTTGTCGCCCCCTTTGGGCACACATGGGAATAAAAATACTGTATCATCCAGAGCAGCTCAACATTTTTTTGTTTATTGTAATTGCAGATATTTATGGGGTACACTGATAATTTGATATTACATTTATATGTTGTTATCTTCAACATAAACCTTTATTTGCAAAAATAGCTGCCCTTGTGGAGCTTATATTCTGGTAGTAGCTCAGCTTTCATTTTATGAAAATGGATTAGATGACCTAGAAACCATCTGGAAAAAAAATGAAACACTGAATCTCCTGTTACTGGTTTTTCTAATAGTTTCAAAATCTGTTTTAATAATACTTATGACTTTCCTCTCCCTAAATCTGTTCTTTTATCACTTGTAGAAAGGTGTATATTGCTTGTATTTTTTGTAATAAGCCTTAGATGGTGAGAGATAGTGAGAAATTTTGAATGCTTAATTAGAAATCTAATATTTTCCAGAAAAATATGCTTCAAAGTTATCTAAGCCAATTCCTTTGCAGATAAGATGCTAAGATGTAGACTTAAACTTCTTAGACAATGACCTGTTCAGTTAGCTTAAATGTCTTGTGAAACAGTGCCATCAAGCTTTTTAGAACTCCCTAACGTTTTGAGGTGATGGAGCTGTAAGGATTGTCTGCCTCAAACACAGAACAGCTAGACAAACATGAAAAATTGAAGACTCATTACTTATCATTAAAATGTGAATTTGTTAATCAGGAAATTAACTACTTTTGAAATTGACATGCCTTCCTTTTTTGGCTAACAAGAAACATGTGCTATTTGATACAAAGACCTGAGGTTTGGATTATTCATTTTTTATTTATGAATACATAAAATTAATGAACATTTATATCCAGTATTTATTCTGTACTGTGAATACAATGAAGCCTCAGTGAAGAATGTACAGTGTAGGGGAGAGGGACCGATAAGTAAATGAGCAACTGCAGTAAAATTTCATTCTTCTGCTGAGGGTTTTGCTAAGCATACCTGTTGGTTTCGGTGGTTCACACTAAGTTGATTGTTCACTTCCTTTATTCCAAATTATTTGATAGAAATTGGACTAAAACTGTGCTAATGTTTTCCTCCTTGGGTATGTCTGCCTCCATTGATGTTTCTTTCTGCAGATTCATTATCTCAACATCATCTTTTCATGTTTTCAACTTATAAGATGATTTCTGAGGTTGCAAAGTCATAAACAGGAATGGATCTATCTTATGGTACTTATCCACTCTTCTTGAAATTCTAATACATCCATAAATACAAAAGTAAAATCTATAACAATTCCTAAAAATAATCAATAATACCATGCATAATAAACAGTTTCACATACAAGTAACATAAGTGAAATGAAACTAAATTCTTTTCTTAGCTTCAGGTATTGTGAACTGTTATGATTTTTTAAATTAAATTGGAGACTGCATCAGTATATAGAATTCTAGGAAACAAATGCTAGGAAACATTTAATCAAATAAGACCAGGCAAAATCATATGTGACCATATTTTTCCATATAAATTCTGGTGTAGTTCTATTTTAGATTATTAAGAACAAAGAAAAATCCTCATGTATAATTTAGGAATAGTATTCTGCAAGAATTCTATAAATTTCATTTATAACAAATTCGTTTCCATGAATTTAAATATCAAAACTAAATGAATATTCTTAGTTAATTGACAAAAATATTTTTATGGTATAAAACATGTTCACTATATTAGCATCGCAGAATGGTTACCTCAAGCTAATTAATATTACCCTACATACCTTTTTGTGTGTGTGCATGATAATGCTTAAAATTTACTCGGTGAATTTTAAATATATAACATATTAACTACAGTCAACATGTTCAACGGATCATCTCCTGAATTTATTTCTACTGTCCAACTGGAATTTTGTATCCCTTGCCTAGTATCTTCCCAATAACCCCCAACTCCCTAGCCCTCTAATCCCAGGGTGACCAGCATTATACTATTCGCTACCATGAATGATTTTTTGGCTTTTACATATAAGTGAGAACATGCAGTATTTGTCTTTCTGTGCTTGACTTATTTAACATAATTGTCCTCCAATTTTATCAATGTCATCCCAAAGGATAAGGTTTCCTTATTTTGAGACTGAATGAGTGTTTGATTGTGTTTCTATCCATTGTGTATATATGCCACACATTCTTTCTTCATTCACCATTTGATGAACACTTGTTGATTGCATTTATTGGCTCTTATGTGTAGTACTGCAATAAACGCAGGAGTGCAGATGTCTGTTCAGTAGATAATCTCATTTCCTTTGAATGTATACATAGTAGTGGGATTGATGGATCATATAGTGGTTCTGGTTTTAATTTTTTGAGGAAACTCCATACTGTTTTCTGTAATGATTGCATTAATTACATAATAGTAAGGGTTCCTTTTTGTCCACATTCTTACCAACTCATCCTTTTGATAACAGACATTCCAAGTGGAGGGAAATGCCTCATTGTGATTTAAAATTTGCATTTGCATCATAATTAGTGATGTTGAATGTTTTTTTTTATTTTTCTGTTGGCCGTTTCTATGTTCTCTGTTCAAAAGTGTCTGTTTTGGTCTTTTGCCCATTCTTTAATGGAGCTCTTTTCTTTCTTACTATTGAGTTGCTTGAGTTTCCTATAGACTTACATACTTTGGATATATTAACATTTTATCAGATGTATAAATTGGCAAGTATTTTCACCCAGTCTGTAGGTTGTCTCTTTACTCAGCTGATTATTTTCCTTTCCTATTTTAGAAGCTTTTTAGTTTGTGATCTCATTTGTCCATTTTTGCTTACGTTTCCTATATTTTGGGGGGTCATATTGAAAATATTCAGACCAATGTCGTGGAACTTTTACCATATGTTTCCTTCATGTTTTAAAGTTTCAGGTCTTTAAATATTTTACTTAAAGTTCATTTTTGTACATAGTGTGAAATGGGCTCTTAATATCACTCTTCTGCATGTAAATATCCAGTTTTTCTAACACCGTTTATTGAAGAGATTGTCCCCTCTTCACTATCCTGAATTGGTTCTGGTTTCTAGGTCATTTTAAAAGCCTAAGGGGCCAATTCTTCTTGTCCCTTAAAAATAAATAATAAATGAATTCAGTTGCACTCTCATGATGGCTTATTTTACTGTCAGTTCTAAAATGAGGACAGACAGGAGTGAGCTGGTAAGTTCAGGAACATCTAAGATTTTATTGATAGCCTTTAACTGCAGTGTTTGTATTCTCTCAAGGGACCCACTCAGAAGTTAGTTGACAATGTAGAATAGGTTTAGACTTAAAGTTCATTCACAGTTGGGAGAAGGACAGAGTGGGAGAATGAGAGTATGAGTCAACACAGCAGATTTGAAAGGTGGCTACTAAGACTAGAAAATGATCATTTTTAAAAGGTTATTCAAACTTCAGGAAAGGAAAATAATAATAAAATATTAGACATTAAAGGCACACATTGTAAAAAAGGTATTCAAAATTTTCATGCTTATAACTTGTGTTTCTTATATCAAATGTATGAACATTAAATCATCTATTATATTTGATGGTAAATTGCTCATATTTGTTATTGAAGTTTTATTCATTCATAACTTAATGTTACAAAACAGATGATCACATCTCAGAATTCAGACATGTTCACCAAAGCTCTTATTTAAACTAATTTCTTATACAAAATGTATAGATATGCACCTCTGATTTTTAGCTTATCTAATTAGAAAAAGTCCCCCCAAAATACTAAGAAATGCAGGCATAAAATATATAAAATCTTTCAATAAACAAACCCCCATAACACTGAAGGCTAATATCAGTTCAGGATAATTCTACAGTATTTAAATTAAAAATATATTCTTTCTTACACAAAACATTACCAATTAATTTTTTCAAATGGCAGCTTTGTTTATTCCTATTAGAAATATGAGAAAATAGGAAATCAGTTGGCATTTAACAAGAGAATACAAAAGACAATAGCATCCCAAAATGCCCAGGTACATTAACCATTTAAAAAGCAAATAAAAAATAGGAAACTACCACTCTTCATAGTACTTGCAAAAGCAAATAACCAAAAGGCAATCTGATACAGTATTGATCTATTAGTTAGTGTAAGCTTTCTGTAAAGCAGTTGGAAATTAAAGAATGTTAAGGTTTTTTTTGAGTTCTATTACAATGATCTATTTTAAGAGTGGAAAGATCAAGGAAAGGAAAATAATAATAAAATATTAGACATTAAAGGGACACATTGTAAAAAAGGTATTCAAAATTTTCATAAATTTGTGTTTCATAAATTGGAATATTTACATAAATTGGTGTTTGCTTTTTGTGAGGGAAATACATAGATTAAAGTAAATGATTGAAAGGAAGTTTGTAAAAATATATTATCACTTTTAAATTACATTAAACAAGTAGTACTGAACTGTCAAACTATGTACCAGGAACTAGTCAAAATGCAGTGGTTCTAACAGTGCCTACAGCAACAATTCCTGATATGTAGAGCTTATGTTCTACCTTTAGCTGATATATAGTGCCTTTCATTTTAATCCATAAGCTTTTAAGTATTTTCCAAATCTCTGCAATGATGTATTTTCTTACATTATCAGAAATGCAGGTTATTTAAGTGTAATAAAAGGGTAAGTATTTGTCCAAATATCTATTAGATCAGGCTGAAATATGTTGGCTAAAGAAAACATTCTCTGCTGTGATGCTCAACAGTTTTGGTATTTTACATATTGAATTGGACCACAAAGACTAGCAGTATACAAACGTAAGATTGTATATTTTTGTGTTTACCAACATCATCTTGTTCAACTAATATTAGATTTTCTATAAAACATACTTTGACCAAATTTCTGACAATGAAATATTTTGACAATGAAAAAACACCAGAATTCTAGAAATACTTTCCTCGTCACTAATGCCCCAGACAATAATTTCCCTCAGTTAAACCTGACATTTTTACTTTTCTAAATTTTAGTTGACACACAATATTAATACATATTTATGGGGTGCAGTATAATAATGTGTATGGTGTATAACACTCATATTAGGGTAATTAGCATTTCATCTCTTCAACCATTATAATTAATATGTATGAGAACCTTCATACCTTCATTTTCTAGATAATTTGAAATATAAGGTGTTATATAGTTTCTGTGCTGTGCTATAGAAACCCAGAACTAATTCCTCCTATCTAATCATATTTTGATACTCGTTATCTAATGTCTTTCTATCCCTCTTCCACCTGCTCTTCTCTGCCTCTAGTAACCACTGTTCTATGCCCTGCTTCTAGTGAGATCAAGTTTTTTAAATTCCACATGAGCAAGAACATATGCTATTTAGTTTTTATGTCACTGGCTTATTTCATTTACTTCAATTGTCCTCCAGTTCCATCTTTGTTGACATAAATGACAGGATGTTATTCTTTGTATCAATGAATAATATTCTATTGTGTGTATATATAGCACATCTTCTACATTCATCCTTTGATGGACACTTGGGTTAATTCCATATCTTGGCTATAGTGAATAGTGCTGCAGTAAACTTGGGAATACAGGTATCTCTTTATATAGTGATTTCATTTCCTTTGGATACATTCCCAGTAGTAGAATTGCTGGATCATATGGTAGTTAAGAGCCCTCAATACTGTTCTTTATAATGGCTGTACTAATTTATATTCCCTTCAACAGTGCATGAAAGTTCCCTTTTCTCTATATATTTAGTAGCATTTTTTAATAATACCAATTTTAACTGGGTTGATTTCCATTCTCCTGATAGTGACATTGAACATCTTTTCATACTCCTTGGCCATTTTTGAAAAACATCTATTCAAATCATTTGCCCATTTTACAATTGTTTTTAATTTTTGTTGCTGAGTTGGAATTCTTTATATATTCTACATATTAATCCCTTGCTGGATGTTATAGTTTGTGAATATTTTCTCTCATTCTGAGGGTTGTCTCTTCATTCTGTTGATTATTTGCTTTGCTGTGCAGAATCTTCTTAGTTTGACACAATCCCATTTGTCTGTCTTTACTTTCATTGTCAGTGCTTCAGAATCTTGTCCAAAAAAAAAAAATCTTTGCCTCTAACAATATCTTAGTGTTTCCCTTATGTTTTCTTCTAAAAGTTCTACAGTTTCAGTTCTTACATTTAGGCATTTATAAAAATCAACTCGAGTAGATTTTTATTTATTGAGTTGATGTTTATATACAGTAAGAGGATTCTAGTCTCTCTTATACATATATATGTGTATTCCATAACATTACTGAAGTTATATATTAGTTCCAAATTTTTTGTTCTTGTGTAGCCTTTAGTTTTTTTCTATAGAGTCCTGGCTTCTGCAAAAAGGGACAATTTGGTTTTTCTCCTTGGATGGTGTTTGCTTGTTTGTTCTTTTAAATCTTGATTACTTGTTCTGGCTGACTTACAATACTGTTGAATAACAATGGTAAAAGTGGATATACTAGTGTTGTTTTTTTTATAAACTTTGTATATTCTAAATACTATGTCAGATGAGCAACTAGTAGATTTTCTCCTATTCAAATAACCCAATTAATAAATGGGCAAATGAATTAAACAGACACTTCTCAAAAGAAGAAATATAATGGTCAACAAATATATGAAAAAAATTTTCAACATCATTAGAAATTAGGGAAATGCAAGTCAAAACTACACTGAGATTTCCTCTCACCCCAGTCTGAATGACAGTTGAGAATACAAACAATAATAAATGCTAGAGAGGATGTGGAGAAAAGGAACATTTTTACACTGTTGGTGGAATTGTAAATTAGTACAAACACTATGGAAATCAGTTTAGAAGTTCCTCAAAAGAGCAGGTAGGCAACCACCATATGACTCAGCTTACAACTTCTTTGTTTTTATCCTGAAGAATTAGTTATCACACTATAGTGATAAATGCATACCCATGTTTATAGGAGCACAATTTATAACAGTCCAACTCTGGAACCAGCCCAGATGTCCATCAATGGATGAATGAATAAAGAATATGTTCTTTCATGGGAGACTTTTGGTTGTTTCAGTCTCATTATTCATTATCTGTGTAGATTTTGTTTCTTCATGATTTCATCTTGATAGGTTGTATGCATTCAGTGTTTAGAAATTTTCTTCCAGGATTTTTGTTAGCATGTAATTATTCATAGTCATTTCTTATTATCCTCTGTATTTTTATGGTATTAGTTGTAAAGTCTTCTATTTCATCTCCAGGATTTTTGTTTTCATTTTTGTACTGGGAATTGAACTGTACAGTGAACTGTACAGTGGTTGGTTACCCACTGAACCATATCCCCAACACTTATTTTGTTTTGAGACAGGGCATAGCTGAGTTGCTGAGGTTGGCCTTGAACTTGTGATCCTCCTGCCTTAGCCTCCCAAGTTGCTGGTGTTACAAGCATGCACCACTGTGTCTAGTTCATCTGTAGTTTTGTGTTTCTCATTTTCTTAGTTTATAGTCACAGTTTGGTCCATTTTGTTTCAAATAACTGACTTCTCATTTTGTTGATCTTTTGTGTTTTTTTGTATCAATAGTATCAGTTTGAGTTCTGCTCTTATTACTATTTGGAGTTTGGATAATTTTTGCTTTTCTAGGTCCTTAAGTACATGTTAGGCTGTTTCTTTGAAATATTTCTTCTTCTTTTGATGTTGACATTTATTGCCATAAACATCCCTTTTAGTAATGCTTTTGCTATATTCCAGAGTTTTTTAATATTGTTTTCATTTTCATTTGTTCCAAGAAATTTTTTGAATTCCATTTTAATGGTTTCAGCAATCATTTGGTAGTTCAGGTGCATGCTATTCAGTTTCCATGTATTTATGTGGTTTCCCTTGTTTTTTAATTTCATTCCTTTGTTATCTGAAGTGATAAGTGATATTTCAATTCTTTCAAATTTTATTTTAGGGTCTAACACATGGTCTATTCTGCAGAATACTCTATGTGGTAATAAGAGGAATATATATTCTGTTTTTTGAATTAAATGTTACAAATGGATTATGTCCATAGAGTGCACATAGTAGAGTAACTCTAATGTTTCTTGACTCTCTCTGAATGGTCTATCCTTTGTTGAAAGTGGGCTAAAATTCCCAAGTATTGTTTTCTTGTTGTCTATTTCTCCTCTAGATCCAAAATTTGCTTTATATATTTGGCTACTCTGGCATTGGGTACATTTATTTAGAATTGTTATATCTTCTTGCGGAATTGACCCCTTTATCATTATGTAATGACTTCCTTTGTCTCTTTTATAGATTTGGATTCTACATCTCACTCAGCAATTTTTTCCGCGTCTCTAATGGAGATATCAGGGTTTCTGGATTTGATCTTGGGTGGAATTCTGAGCAGAACAGAAAGAAATCTGATGGTAGTTTTGTGGGGGTGGGGCATCATTAGGGTCTTTTTATCTTCTTGCCTCCCCTATCTGTTTC
The DNA here is from genome assembly GCA_004024805.1 of Geosciurus inauris. Taxonomy (NCBI): domain Eukaryota; kingdom Metazoa; phylum Chordata; class Mammalia; order Rodentia; family Sciuridae; genus Geosciurus; species Geosciurus inauris. Next base: position 74,937 of record PVHX01003826.1, on the reverse strand, counting down.
ATAATCTTAATTTTCTGATCCTTGTGTACTTCATAGCCTTTGCTATTTTAGTAAATTGATGCTAATCTCACAGATATTGTCTCCCACCTCTCAGAGCACTTCTTGGAGAATTCTGAAAAAATAACAGGAACAACTGGAGTTTTCTTCTCTCTGTGTCTGCACAAAGAAGGCATGAGCATACATCTCACCCGATGGTTTCTTAGGCTCTTGTTTTAGTCAACTTTTTTATCACTGTGACCTAGAGATATGACAAGAACAATGTAGAGAAGGAAAAGTTAATTTTGCCTCACAATGTCAGAGGGTTGGTCCGTGGTTAGCCAACTCCATAACTCTGGGCCTAAGATGAAGCAGAACATCATGGTGGAAAGTGTGGTAGTGGAGAGTAGCCTAGAACATAGCAACCAGGTAGCAGAAAGAGAGCTGCACTCATTAGGGACAAAATATAAGCCGTAAAGGCACACCCCCAGTGACCTACTTCCTCTAACCTCACTCTACCTGCCTAAGATTACAGCCAAGTTAACCCATATCAGTGGATTAATCTACTATTGGGTTATACCTCTCGTAATCTAATCAGTGTACCCCTGAAAATTCTTGTATTTTCTCACACATAAGCTTTTGGAGAACACATTTCCAAACCATAATAAGCCTACTTTTAGCCTTCTTGCCTATATAGTTCACTACTCTCAGCAGCCCAGGGCATAACACATAATTCAGTACTCCCCAGACTTAGGCTAGCTGCCTCCAGTAGAACTCCCTGTATGCCTAACAGCTTTACTATTTCCAATATATACTCTGTCTAAAGGAGGAAGGAAGAAATTGCATTTATCAGGGATATGCACTGTGTTATTGCATACTTACCTATGAATCTTGACTGACTGGTATCTCTTAATCTCATGTTTGTACAAGAATCACCTAGTGAGCTTAATTTTGAAAAGCAGGTTTTCAACCCCTGGCCAAAAAACTAGAATTTAGTAAGTCTGGGGCTATAGCAAGGTCTGTAAGGTGTTTTTTGTTTTGTTTTGTTTTGTTTTGTTTTTGTTGGCATTGGGGATTGAACACAAGGCCTAACACATTCTATGCAGTCTCCTGCCACATTCTATACAGTTCCTGATACAGCTACATCCCCATGGTCTTTTTAAAATTTTATTTTGAGATAGGGCCTCACTAATTTGCACCAGCTGATCTCAAACTTGTGATCCTCCTGCCTCAGCCTCCTGAGTAGCAGGGATTACAGGCTATTGTATCTGGCAAGTCTCTATTTTTATCAAGTTGTTCCAAGTGATTGTGATGGTAGTGGCAACGTGTTAGGAAACACCAAGAGGAAACATCTTTGGGTCCTACAGCCTACATCCTAGGAAGATTTGGGAAATAAAATTGTCTTCAAATGTATCTCCAAAGAAACATTCTCCTTTAGCTTTAGATTTTTGATACAAATCACATTTCTTCAGTGGGTTTCCAAATTCTCTGTACAATTATATTTTGAGCATTTCTTGAGCTTTCATTTGCCATGCTTTAGAAGCCTGCTGGCTCTCCTTATCTGAGTCGGATTCAGATGGATGGAAAATGACTAAATCACATCTAGCCATTTCCTTTGTTCTAGTTTATTCTTTGTTTCTCAAACTCAAGCAAACTGTGCTTGAGAAAAATCTGGTAATAGATTTCCAGATGCCTTGTCTGACAAATACAAATCTGAGGAACTGATGCCTTAATTTCTGAAAGTATTTGCCAATTGAAATATTCTCTGCAAATAATAATAATGATGATTTTGGGGCTTTTCAATTAGCAAAACAAAATTTCCTTGTGTTCAGCACAAAAACATGAAAATTTAAAAATCTCAGCTTAGGAACCTCAAATACGTTTGCAAATTTCTATGGATCCTGAGGTACAAGTTTAAAGTAGATTTTAATTCAACTTAAATGAATGGTGATAATTCAGGAGTGTTTATGACCTAACCTTGGATAAAATGATGAAATTTTTTACCTTTGCTTCTGCTTCCTAAATTTGTTATATTGGGCAAGTGTCAATTTCTATCTTCCTTTGACGCCAGAGCCTTGGGGAGTTTTCTCTGCTTACTCTCTATTTTCAAGTTGGCCTTTCTTAGCTGCTAACAGCAACTTACAAGTAGAAGATGCTTTAACTTTTTCCTGGGAGTTTTACATACTATGGTTTTGTTATAGTCAGAGATTTCACAAAACCTTCCTGGGGGCTAAGAGATTTCCTTTGAAATTAAACTCCTAATCCTATTCTTTTCCCTATGAAACCAGCACTAAATTTTAATATTCCTTAATATTTTTATAATTTGAAAGTAATAGAAATCCATCATAATCACAGACACTAACATCTGTTTGAATACGTGTTATTTTTATTTTCCATTTAGATTCTTAAAACACATTAAACATTAATATGTTTATATAAATTGATAAGTGTGTGTGTATACATATATATATATATATTCCCATATTTCTTGTAAGCTATGGAAATTGGAGATTATTTTTAAACACTCTTGTATGAACTATTTAAATTGTGCAAGAATAGTGCTTGTTGTATTGTCTCATGAATAGTAGAGATAGTTACCATGTTGAGAAATATGCTAGGACACAAAAGCAAGGAAGCAGCTGTGTTAGTTAAACACCAGAGACTTGGTTTATAAACATCAGATATTGTTGTACTTAGTGATTTTTTTTAAGACCTAAACTGGTTTTGCTTTTTTATTTTGGAAGTTTTTATTGACAACAAGCAATGGAATAAGTAAGTCACCTTTACTAAGTTTAAAAGTAAATGTTTTTAATTCAGGGTTGAACATGTTGCCTGCATGCATTTGATTCTTAGCAGGTCTTTCTTAATTTATTGAGCAAGTGTTAGATATCTACAAGCTATCTAAGATGGCCAAGTGAAAAGGACATCAGATTTCATTCTTCCTCTGGCAGGTCATCTAAGCCCAGGACTGTCATTTTACCCACAGTCACACTTATCAAATCATATATTTGGCCAGCTTACAACTATTCAGTCATAAAATGTCCTAGTTGATAGACAAATGGCATATTATCTAAGAAAGCCTCCTTTGTTTTTTCTTAAACAACAAAGATTCTGAGGCCCGGAGAGGTCAGATAATTTGCCATAAGTAATTAGAAGCAAACTATGTCATTAATCATCTCAGCTCTTATTATGTTTTCATTGTAGCACTTACATTTTTATACTGTGAAAGATAATTTTAATTGTCTTGAACTCACATTTTATCCCCTCAATAATTCTGTGTTGGTGGAGTTTGATAATATCCCCATTGAACACATGTGAATACTGAGGAAGTGGTGATTCATTCAGGAACATGCTTTATAGAAGTAGAAGGGCTTTCCCCCTTGGATCTTCATGGTGCTGCCTCTTGTTGAGTGACCAATGCTTCTAGATCTAGAGCTTGCACTGTAGTCAAGCTTGCCATATTTGGAAAGGTTTAGATTCCCCTTTTAATCTTCTGAAAATAAGATTAACTTCCATCTGGTTCTAAAACTTGGAGAGCTATTTAATTAAACCAACCGACAAAACAAAACAAAACACACACACACACAATAACATATTCCTAATGGTTAAAATTAATAGACCTTACCATTCTGGAATTTTTAAAAATCTGACATTTTAAGGCTTTTGATGAAGCCATAAATTGATATCTTAGGGAACAAAAAGCTGATCAGTTGACATAATTTTTTTTTGTAGGACTTACAATAGATGTTTAGAAAGAATAAAAAGGAAAAATATTTCCACAATATAGACCAAGTTTGATATGCCAAAGTGTTCAGAGGAGGTCAGTTTTTAAAGTGAGGCTAAGTCTTACATTCAGGGAATATATATATTTTTTTCTTTCCCCTCAAAAACATGTACTGTGACACCACAGGTCATAGTGAGGAAATAAAGATCCAAAAGTAGTTGGATAACTTGAGAAAAGTAGAATTATATACCTCTCTAAATTATAAAGACCCCCAGCCACTGTGAGGCAGAACAAATTCTTTCATAACAGTGTATAAGAATTTGTGGTCCATGAGAGTGGGGTCTTAAGGTAATCATATTATGATGCCCAGAACATGTACCAAACAGGCTGTGTTTTGCTTTTCATGGTGAAAATAAACTCCATGGAATTTACACTGAGAAAGAGAAGGTATTCATCAGTTACTCTTATTTTACTGGGGAGGGAATGTAGGTTTAGGGAGGAAGGTGCTTTGTCTAGGCTTTTACACACAGGTGCAGAGCCAGCATCAATCCTGGTTCTTTGGCTCCCTTCCTGACCTCTGTGTTCCTAAAATAAACTGTGCTCATTGATAAGGTAATCAGGAGACAGAATAAATGCCTGGAAGAATACCACATGAGTCTGAGCAGGATGAACAAAGGTGTGTTTATGCCAAAGATCGTAAATGTACAAGCCACCGGGACCTAGTTTTCAGAACAAGATGTGCTTTCATAGAAACCCAGGGAATAAAAATGGAATTTTCAGTCAAGCTAGTTAATCAACCAGCTTTAAAAACAGCAAGTGTGGCTTGGTATTTTTAGGTAAATAGTCTGTGAAATGTCCACAAACTATTTTCCTAGATATTTAAATGAAGTGGGATAAGCTTACAGAAATACAGGATGGAGTTTGTGTGGCCCATTTACTCAAAAGAGCAGAGCCACTTTTAAACCACTGTAGGCAAAAAGGAATTTCTTTTCTTTTAATGGCCTCTGGAGAGGAGTTGAAGAGGGCTGTTTATTTTGGTTATTTCTATTCTGTTCCATTGGTGCAATGTTTGCTCACACACGAATTATAAGAATTTTTAAACCCAAAATATTACACGATAAGATTTAAGCCCATTTGATCTATTAAATTGAGGTATGTTAGACACACTCATTCTGTCGATTTTATACTTCAGTGTTACTTATTTCATGTCTTTCAGTTAAATGAGTTTTTATGTTCCAAGGTACTTATATATGTGTACAATTTTTGCCTGTTGAAAACTTTTTACTTCCTTACAGTTCCTTCTTTGCAGAATCTTTGGTTGCTCAGGTTTACACTTATTTATACATTCATTTATTCATTGCATATGTATTTATTGAGTGCCTACTATCTATAGGCATATTTTATGCTGGAGATACAGGAGTAAACCAGGTAATTCCTGGTATCAGTTTAAAATTTAAATGAATAATGAAGTGTTTTGAAAGTAAAATAGTGTAATGTGTCTGTAATAAAAGCAAGAACATGCCTGCCCTCTAGTAGACATTGCTTTCCCATCCCTAAATGCCAGTGTTTTTGTAAAACAAAAAACAAAAAACAAACAAAAAAAGAACCTTTTTTCATAGCATGTCTGGAAAGGTACACAACTCATATAAATACCTCAATGAACTCACATAGTGACCAAACTCAGGTGACCAACACAGCATGTGTAGAATATTACCAGTTCCTCAGAAGCCCCTTTGTGTTCTTTCCCAGTTCTATCCACTCAGAAGTAAATGATTTTTGGTTTCTAATACTATAGATTAGATTTGCCTGTTTTCCAGCTTGATACATTTTTAAAAAATCAATTCTACTAAAACGGACATTTGTATAGTGCTTTCAACTTTGGGCTGTGAAGAATGGAGTTGCACGAATAATCTTATTTTTTGTGTGACTTTGGCACACACTTCTTTCAGGTTCATGAGTGGAATTGCTGAGCCATGTGTCATAAATATGCATTGCTCTAGTAAAGGTTACCAAGTAGCTTTCCAAAGCACTCGTATCACTTTACATTCCCATCAGTAATATCTAAGAAGAACCAATCACTTGGAACCGTTTGTTTTTATATCTTGCAATTTATTTTGCTAAATATTTCTCTATATCTATCCATGCTTTAAAACAGCTAGTGATATATTGCTATATCCACTTCCCCTGTACTCAAAACTGTTTTTCCTCATCTTCCTCCAAAAATTATATCTTCTGTTGGTTATGCCTATAACTTAAAATATTCTTTGAAGACTAACTTCTAGGTCTGTCAGCCTTAAGCAGTTTCCCTTGTCTCTCTACTATGTTAGATGTAAATACAAGTGACTTGACCTCTCCTTGCCCTTAACTTCTAAGAAAAATAACCTTTAAAATATAACCTTTTAAAATTTTGAAGTTTTATATTATAGAAACAGTGCAAAGATAGCAATTTTCCCTCTCGTGAACATCTCACATGATCATTTGTCAGAACTAAGAAACCAACATTGGTACATTTCTATTAACTAAATTCCAGACTTTATATTTTGCTGGTTTTTCTTCTGTCCCTTTTCTGTTCCAGGTTGCAATCCAGGAAACTACAATTCTTTTAATCATATTTCCTTGTTCTCCTGTGCTGACAGCTTCTCAGCATGTCATTGTTTTCAGTGAACTTGACAGCTTCCAGTACTGGCCAGGTATTTGAAGAATGTTCTGTGATTTTTTTTCTCATAATTATAGTGGGATCATGGGATTTGGGAAAGGATACTACAGATGTGAAGTATCCTTCATTTCACATCAGATCAGGGATCAGAGAATAGGCAGCTGACATCCCTGGGGACGGAAACCTTCAGCACTTGGTTAAGGTAGCGCTTGCCAGGCTTCTCTATTATAAAATTACATTTTTTCTCCTTTCCATGCTTCATTCTTCAGAATCAAGTTACTAAGTCCAACTACATTCACACTGTTTCTTTCCCTCTCTCCCTCCCTCCCTCCCTCCCTCCCTCCCTCTTTCCTTCCTTCCTTTCTTTCTCTTTTTAAATTTATTTCCTAGAACTAGGGATTGAACCCAAGGCCTGTGCATGCTAAACATGTGCTTTGACACTGAGCCAGGACCCCCAACCATTCATTTTTAAATCATGTGGTAAGCAGAAATCCAAGATGTCCCCTGAGGTTCACCACTGCCCCTCAATTGTTGGCTGGATATGAGAATATAATGAAGTAGTCACTCCTGTGACTCTGTGCTCCAATGAAGACTAGAGGACATTCTCTCCTGGATTTGAAATTGCAAGCCTCTATGCTGTGAGAGGCATCTTGCAAAGACCTGAGTGTGGCCTAGAGAAACCAAAATATTTTTAGTTAATTTATTAAGCAGAAATAGAAATTTTGTTACAACCATTACAAAATGTAACATAAGTGTTAATTAATGCAAACATAAAGATAGATAACTTTTTACTTTTTCAGCCATAATATCCTATGCCTTGTCTATAGATCCTAAATATAGATTAATAAAAAGCATTATCATTATTGTCATCATGTGTACCCTCTACTGTGAAATTTTAAATTATGCTATGATCCCATTTCCTCATGTTCTAAACATAGAAGTCAAATGAATTTTCTTCTACTACAGTTATTAAAAAATGAGGGCCCTTCAATTTTCTTTAGATTTTTTTTTGATAAATTATATTCTTTTAAAAATACTTTGTTTTAAAAAAGAATAAATCTCTCCCAATATTTAATCATCCTTCTGATAACAATTCTATTTATTGGCTAGAGTCATTGCATTCTTTATTTGAAGTTGGACTTCTTTGAATCTACTGATTACCATTCTCGTTTTGACTGAATTCTAGGCCTGATGAACAGGCATCAGCTTTTGGATATGAGATATTCTAAACTGTGGATGTCTTACTAGCAATTTTAAAAAGACCTTTTCCCTCTTGAATTATTTATCCCATGTAAAGTGTAAGTGTTTATCTTACTCTTCCATGGTGTTAGGTGTCTTCACTGGCTAGTAATCCCGACTGTTCTATTTCAGAATGTTAGACGGGTGGATCATGCCGCGTAGGTTGGCACAGATTTCTGGTTTGGTATATGTATGGGTACCTTCCTTGGAGGACTCTCCCCTGAAGGAAAAGGCTTTGGGAATTCTCTGGATATGACCTATTGATTGACAAGTTTTGCTTTGGGTCAGAGATACAGAGTTGCCTTGAAATTAGGTGTTTTATGTAAAATCCAGGACTCTTTCTGGAATGTGCACACCCAGGCAAGTTCTTTAGGTCTCTCTAGGTGGCTCTTCACAGTTTTTCAGGTGAGATTGTGTTTTATGGTGGGGAAGGAAGCAAGGAGTGTCTGCCCTCAGGCCAATCTGTGGTCCTGCTAGGGAATTTGGCTCTTACTCTGTTGCTTTCCTCATGGTCTTACATTTTTCATCAACAGACTTACATGTACTTTCAGATGATTGTTAAATTCTCTAATGGATGCCTACAGGTATCTTCACTCTTAGTTGTATTCATATTTGTATCACTTTCTTGTTTCAGGATGGGGAAGAGGAGCAAGCATACATGTACAGTTTTGAACCAGCACCAAGGAGTTACTAGGTATTTATTTTTTGTACCGGTACTTGAACCCAGAGATGTTCTACATTGAGTTGCATCCCCTGTCCTTTTTTACTTTTTTAAATTTTGAGACAGAGTCTTGCTAAGATGCTGAGGCTGACCTTTGATTTGCAATCTTCCTGAATCAGCCTCCTGAGTCACTGAGATTACAGGTGTGTCCGCAGCACCTAGGAGGAGTTTACCTTTTAAATCATAACTTCCCACTACTAATGCCAAGATAGCTTGTCCATATGATGCCTCTATAATTTTTTTGTCATATCCATGCATAACCAATGTTCTTACAGGCATGTAATTCCTACTGCTAGCAGTTGCAGGACTGGGTTCTTGGGTTTCAAACTTGGCTCTGGAATAGTGTGATGCATTGGTAAGGGGAATTGCTTAAAATTTCTGCCTTCTTCAGGACACAAGATTATTACTATTGTCTCCTTCATAGAGTAATCTGAGAATGACTTCATGCATTTTCACTGCCACAACATTTTGAAAATGGTCTTCTGATGTTAAAATAACCTTCTCTGTCATAAAAATCATAACCAGACACAGAAGGATGCCAGCAGGCAGAGGTAAACCGAGTGCCTTCCAATGTTCCATCAACACATCTTGAAAATTCTTCATCCATCTCACTGGCAATATACAGAAGGCTGTGCTCACAGGCCAGCAAGGAAACCACAATGTAGCTTTCTAAATCCTGCCCCTCCTTGGAACTTAATCCTTAGTGTTGATTTCATTATGATCTTTTTTTTTTTTTTTTTTTTAATAATCCTGTTGACTAAATGAGAGCTTGAATAATTGCATAATTAAGTGACTGTGGAACAGGATGCGTACTCCTATGCTCTGGGTTTTCTCACATAGGTGGGACATGTTTCCTCTCTACTTGATTAACACAAGTGACTAAAGGAAGAATTTTTTCTTGCTGTATCTTTACATACAGGCATACATAGGGAGAAATAATTCGCATCACAAAGATCTCAGAATTTTGAATAGTAACCTTTTAAACTTTTATAGACAATTGACTAAAGAAGAGGTAAAACCTTTAAATGTTCCTTTATGTGTTTCCAAGGTTTGGATTAAGTAAATGAATCATTTCCATCTAGGTCTGGGTTCTGTCTCTGGCAGAGACACCAAAGGATTATTGTGGGAGGACTTGGTTATTGTCCTTGGTATTCATCTTAGAAAATTAAAGAGCCAAAATACATTCATTCCCTTAACAGCCTGTGAGGACAACAACATACATGAGAATATTTAAAATTCTGCCTTTAAATATTTTTCACATTAATTTAACAAAACAAATAGTTTTACAAACCAATTACTGCTTATTAAATAGCTCTCTTTTTAAGAACAGCACAAGGCAGAGACCAGGGTGGAAGTTCTTTTTCTTGTACCTTCCACACATCACCTTTGTGATTAGATATCCCAATACACTAGAGAATCTGGAATTTTAAATGTTTTCATATAGCAGGAAATCTTTCTTTTACCTTGTTCACCTTTTAATTAATCTATTTGTGCCCTTCGTGGTTTCATCCAGCAGAATTAGCATTGTTAGGCAGGCTTCAAGTTAAAGATGTACCATATTTTTAAACATGATAGAATGATGTTTTCTGTTTTGTATTTAGTAGTTTCTAAGCAGTAATCAGCACTTTGTTAGCTTTTGTGACCACTTTCATGGTTGGGCCAGGTGGGAGTAAACAGCATGAGGCCCCCATCCTGGATTCTGACTGATATGGGTTCAAGATTTGGATTCCTTCCCTTTTAAATACATTACAATACACCCTAATTGGACCTCATCTGGATAGAAAGTTTCTTTATGTACTTCTGTCCTTTAGAGGATTTCCTTTTCTACCCTCATCAGTTTGATATTTCAAGGTCTAGAAATGTTTATGTTGGCCATCTGCAAACTAAAGTACTAGATCAGATAATTTCTGACACTGATCCTGATAAACCTCTTTGTGATTCTCTTGTGCTGTTGGTCCCAGAGATGTACTTGTCCATCTTTAATTTTTTTTTTTTTTTTTTTACCTTTTACCAGTTATTCACAACAAAACACATCTTCCCACTCTCCACTTTGGTTTATAAGAGCCATATGTGTTGAACCTTATTGAATTCTCCAGGTTTACAACCACCACTCCTTTCTCATCTTGCCTTTCTCCCCTGCTTTTTAAAGGTTCTGCTTAACTGATTTGTAAAATCATTTTGTTTTCCTGGTAGGTTATATCTACCAAAACCATTTAAATTATTTATTGATTAATGAAAAGACAGGGTTAAAAATTGGTAAGATAAATAGAAAATCAATCTCCCTTAGAAATTATTTCTAGGAAAAAAAGTGCTTTAATTCACCACTTTGTTTCATTACCCTTAAAAAGCCTAGGAACCTTAGATCGCTGACATGGGATGACGAAGGAAGACTTATTCTCTTATCAGGAGAATATATGCCCTTATGTATCTAAACAATTCACTTTAGGCCATGGCATACACTGACATAATTGAAACTTATCAAATTTAATTTCTAAAACTGTAGCTACACTGTAAATCTACCTTTAATTAAGTAATCATGATTGAAAATAAAATTAATGTACACTTTATAGTCATGTGAAGTAACAAGATTAGATTTTAAGTTTAGAAGGGCAGAAGAATCCTACAGAGGTGCAAATGTTCCTGGAAACCTCTAGAAAGCTGCTATTGATTGTAGTTGTAGGTGCTCCAAAGTCATGAGGAGATTGGACTGGAACTAAATTCAAGACCCTTTTCAGCCACCATCTTTGATCCAGGGAACTAGAGAAAGGAGAGTACAACATTTCTCTTGTCTTCTCCCACTAAACTAGCTTCTATTCTGGTTTTCATTTTTGGTTTCTTGTCCTGTACAATTAGTTCTGAAGAACTAATTTTGTACATCTGGAATTTCTCGTTAAACTGGACACAAGATGTGGAGGATGAGCCAAACTTTGAATTTCTCATTAAACTGGACACAAGATGTGGAGGATAAGGTGGGTCAAACTTTCTGTACTTTGTGGGCAAACCAATGAATGCCTTTGCCAAGCAGCTAAGAGCTCATTGCTGCCTTTTTTAAAGAATTCTTGAAATAAACATGAATGTAATTAAAATTCATGATTTTGGGAAAAGGACTTAAATTTTTATGTTGCGTTCACAAGTCAGGTTCACATCCATTTTCTGTGAAGTGGCAGAGGAGTGATGAACTTGGTTGTGTTCCTGTGGCTAGGATCTCAGTGATGTCATTTTGTCCATCACTCTGAAGGGTGCACTGTGTTTGCTAGCTACATAAAACTCCTATTACACTTCAGGGACAGTCTGTCCACATTCACTTCTATCCTGCTTCATTATAATATAGAAGTGCAACTTTAGAAACAAATAAGCATGAAGACCTGGAATGTCTAGCTGGTTATTTATGGAGAAGTCAGGTTTCTAACTATTTTATGTTTTATTTTTTAATGTCTTATCTAGCATATCTTTTTTCTTCCCAAATGTTTCCATTATTAAATTTCAGAAACTTTTAATAACATTTTTATGGAGACTTTAACATTTGTTTTGTTCAATTTTGTTTTTAATCATTAGTGCTGAAGCCACTTTGAAGCCATCCAACTACTCTGAGCTGTGGAAAAGATACAATTCTGATTCCTGGCTTGTTTATCCTCTGCAGACATATGGGTTTCTGAGGATCAGGTGCCTTCTGGCCCCAAATTAATTACAGTATGAAAATTTCACTGAATTGTTGTTTAGACTCAATAGCTTCTTCTTTGAAGGAATGAAGCCTCTTACCCAATAGTACAAAAAGACATTCATTATAGTTTCCAGGGATTATTTACATATACCATTCTTTGGCAATTTTGCATCCATGAAACCAGTAAATACTAATGTTGAATCAAAGATAACTATGTCTGAGCCACTTCAAAGTCTACTGGATTTTGCCTTTGAAGTGTACCAAGTATTAAGAATTAAGAAAGTCCCTACAAATTTAGGGAAACCCCTCCACGTCCACCTCTACAGCCCCACTGAATCTCTTCAACAGTAGTCACCACTTATCCAAGGGGTGGGTGGCCCAAGACCCCCAGGGTGGGGGGTGGTCCTGGAACTGAAGAGCACCAAGCCCTGTCTGTTCTCAGCTTTTCCAGTACCTACTGTGCTGTGATGTGGAATAGGACTCCATGTATATTTATAGTATACATAGTAGGACTACCTGTATACTTATTTATGTAGGACTACTATACATAGTAGGACTATCTGTACACTTATTTATTTTAAATTTGCCACAATTGGCTATCTAACATGTATACTTACTCTACTGAATATGAATTTAGAATTGTCTGGTCTCTTGAGTAGAAAGGTACATGATGGAATTTTGGCTCAAATGTTTTACCAGAAGAGACATTTTCAAGTTACATTTACAATATCCTATAATTATTTTTGTTTTAGGTTGTTTTTTTTATTAATAACAATTATATACATCTATGTGGATGTGTATAATGGCTAAATCAACTTAATTAACATCGGCATTACTTCACATCGTTTAATGGTGAGAATACATAAATTCTCTCAGCAATAATCAAGTAAACAATGTTGTTACTACCTATACTGACCAACATATAAAATAGACCTTGTAAAGTTATTCCTCCTTAATGCAATCTTATATTCTCTGATCAGCATCTCTCTAATCTCCACACCCACCCCTCTGGTACCCACCATTCTATCGTGTTTCTATGAGTTTGACTTTAATAGATTCCACGTATAAGTGAGATGATGCAGTATTTTTCATTCTGTGCCTCTTATTACACTTAACATCTTCCAGATTCATTCATGTTGTCACAAATAACAGAATTCCCTTCTTTTTCAAGGCTGAATAATATTCCATTGTGTATTTATAGCACATTTTCTTTATCCATTCATCCATTGATGGGCAATTAGTTTGATTCCATATCCTGTGTACTGTGAATAATGTTGCAAAAAAGTTTGAAATACTGATTTCATTTTTGTTGAATGATTTCTTTTAAAATTGTGGTATCATATACCCATAGTAGGACTACTAGATCATATGATAGTTCTATTTTTAATTTTTTGAGGCATCTCTATGCCATTTTTCATTATGTTTATAATAATTCACATTCCCTCCAATAGTTGCAGGAGCTCACTTTACTCCACATTCTTTCCAACACTTGTTATCTTTTGTCCTGTTGATAATGGCCATTTTAACAGATGTGAAGTAATATCTCACTGTGGTTTAAATTTGCATTTTTCTGATTAGTGATTTGAAAAATTTTTTATTAACACATATGTATTAGACTTCAGTGAATTCAATGTGATATTTCTACATATATGTACAGTGTGTATACTAATCAAATCTAACCTCCCCTTTTCCAAGTCTCCAGTAACTATTCAACTTTCAATTGACTTTTTTTAGCTTCCATGTATGAGACACAATATGTGGTATTTGTTTTTCTGTTTGGCTTGTTTGACTTAATATCCTCTCCGTCCATTTGTTACAGATGGTAGGCATTCATCCTTTGAATAATATCGTGTATACATACCACGTTTTTTATCTGTTGATGGGCACCTAGGCTGATTTCATATCTTAGGTATTGCAAATAGTGCACCAACAAACTTGGAAGCGTAGGTACCTCTGGTTTGCTGATTGCATTTCCTTTGGGCTATGCCTAGGAGTAGGATAGCTGGATCATGGTAGATCTATTTCTACTTTTGTGAGGTATCATACTGTTCTCTATAATGCTATACTAATTTACCTTCCCACCAAGAGTGTACAAGAGTTTCTTTTTCTTCACATCCTTATCAATGTTATTTATTATTTATTTTTGATAATAGCCTTTGTAATTGGGATGGATTGGTATCTCATTGTAATTTTTGTATTTTTTCCTAATGGCTAATGACATTGAAGATTTTTTCATAATTTGATAGCCATTTATATTTCTTTTGAAAAGTATCTATTCATATCATTTGTCCATTTTTTAAAGAATTTTAATTAGGTGCTTTTTATTAAGGTTTTTGAGTTCCTTATATATTCTGGGTATTAACTCTTTGTCAGATGAATAGTTGGCGAGTATTTTCCCCCACTGAGTAGATTCTCTTCACTGTTGTTTACTTACTGTGCAGAAGTGTTTTAGTTTGATGTAATCTCATTTGTCATTTATTGCTTTTATTTCCTGTGCTTTTGAGATTCTATCCAGAAAATAATTCCCTATTTTGAAAAAGAGTCTGAAGTGTTTCCCGTATTTTCTTACTGTTTTAGATCTTTCATTTAGATCTTTGATCCATCTGATTTTTGTAACATGGTGAGAGAGATGGGTCAAATTTCAGTCTTTTGTATGTGGATATTCAGTTTTCCCAGTACCATTTGATGCAAATGCTATCCTGTTTCTAAAGCATGTTTCTGGCACCTTTATTTAGAATCAATCGGCTGTAGATGCCTGTGTTTGGGGGATCTCTATTTTGTTCCTTTGGTCTATGTGTCTATTTTTATGCCCAACCCATGCCATTTTCGTTACTGTGGCTCTGTAGTATGTGTTGAATTATTATTATTTTTTAAATATTTTTTAGTTGTAGATGGGTGCAATATCTTTATTTTATTTATTTATTTTTATGTGGTGCTGAAGATCAAACTCAGGCAAGCTCTCTGCCACTGAGCTACAACCCCAGCCCTTGAATTATTTTTTCATGATTCCTCTATCTTTGTTTTTTTGCTCAAGATAAAAATGGTGAGAGTAGTTACCTTTGTCTTAATCTTGGAGCAAATGCTTTCAGCTTTTCCCAATTCATTGTTATGTTGGCTGTAGATTTTGCTGGTTTATGTTTATTGACTTATTTATGTTGAAGCATCCTTTCATTCCTCATATGAAATATATCTAATCATGGTAAATGATCTATTTGCTGTCCAGTTGAACTACATTTCTAGTATTCTGTTGAGGCTATTTGCATTTCATCAATCTGAGACATTAGTCTATAGTACTTTTTTTGTTGTATCCTTGCCAAGTTTTTTAAATAGGTTAATAATAATGGTTTTATAGAATGAATTTGGAAGGGTTTCTTCTCTTTCAATTCTTTAGAATAGTTATGGATAAATTGGCATTCATTCTTCAAAAGATTGGTAAAATTCAGCAGTGAAATCATCTAGTCCTGGGCTTTTCTTTGTTGGAATACTTTTTTATTACCAGTTGAATCTATTTACTCATTATTGCTCTCTTCAGGTTTTTTTTATGTCCTCATGATTCAATTTTTGGTAGGTCATATGTGTCCATAAATTTACCCTTTTTTATAGGTTTTGAAATTTTTGCATATTTTCACAATAACCTATACTTCTTTGCATTTCTGTGGTAACAATTATGTCTTTTTCATTTTTAATTTTATTTGGATCTTTTTTCTTTTTTGACAGGGGTAGAGTCTAGTTAATGGTTTGTTGGTTTTGTTTTTCCTTTCAAAAACCATCTCTTTTTCATTGAACATCTGTACTTTTAGACTCTATTTCTATTCTGATTTTATTTCATTTGTTGTTTTCTAAATCCTTGAGATGCTTCTTTAAGTTATTTTAGATCTTTGTTTGAGTCAACATTTATTGCTATGAACTTTCCTCTTTGTAGTGTTTTTGCTGTATCCAATAAACTTTGTGTTCCATTTTCATCTGTTTTGAGAATTTTGAAATTTTTATTTTGATTCCCTTAATGATCCATTCAAGTGTTCATTCAAGTGTTGCTTAATATCCATTTATTTGTATAATTCATAAAATTTCTTTTGTTAGCTTCTTCTATGTGATCAGAAAAGGTTCAGGATATTAGTATTTCTTAAAATTGTTAATACTCGTAGCCTAATATATGGTTAATTCTAAAAAAAAATTCCATGTGATAATGAGTATTCTGCAGCTGATAGATGAAATGTGCTATTAATGACTGTTAAATCGATGTCATCTACAGCATAATTTAACTCTTTTTTTTTTTTGGTTTAGATGTCTTTCCAGTTTTGAAAAAGGGGTTGAGTCAAAATCCCCCAGGATTGTATTGTAGCCTAATTCTCTCTCTAGGTCTAATAGTGTTGGTTTTTACAATCTGGTTGCTCTAATATGAGGTATATATATATGAGGAATATATATATACACACATATATATATTTATAGTCATTATGTCTTCTTGAATTGATTATTGATCATTTTACATTGACTCTCTTTGTCTCTTTATACAGTATATTTTTATTGGAAAATTTTGTCATTTACATTCATGGTTATTATTGATAGATATGGATTTACTCCTGCCATTTTGTTTCTTCTAATTATTTTGAATATTTGTTTTTCCTATTATTCATCCTTGTGGTTTACTATATTGATAAGGTATCATGATTTTCTATTTTCCTTTTGTGTACTTAGATGTATACTTTCACATGATCTCACTGTGTTAGGTATCTTTCTTTCACTTCTAGATGTAGGACTACCTTAAGCGTCTATTGGAGAGCCTGTCTGGTGGTCATGAATTCCGTTTTTGCTTGTCTTGGAAGGGCTTTATTTCTTATACGTTTCTGAAGGATAGCCTTGTTGGGAATAGTATTCTTGCTTGGCATTTGTTTTCAGGACAAGGGATATGTCATTCTACTTCCTGCTGGCCTATCAGTTTTCTGATGAGAAATCTATTAGTGTAATAGGAATACCTTGAAGTGTAATTGGAGATTTTCTCTCACAGATTTTAGCTTTTTTTGTTTATTTAATACTTATGACAGTTTGATCATCATGTGTTGTTAGAGAAATCATTTTTGTCAGGTCTATTTGGGGTCCTATAAGCCTCTGTCCATGGATGTCCAGATTAGGGAACTTTTCTATTATTTCATTGAATAGGGTTTTTAAAAAAATTTTATTAACCTCATTTTTGGTTCTTGTCTTTGGGCATTCTGAAAATATGGATTTTTGTCCTTATTAAATGGTGTCACAAAGGTCTGAAATGTTTTCTTCAAACTTTTTCATTTTTTCTCCTTGTCTTACTAGAATGCTTCCAAAAAAACCCTATCTTTATGTTCAGATATTCTTTCTTCTGCTTCCTCTAGCCTATTGCAAAAAGATTTTAACTATAGTTTTTATTTGACTTTATTGAGCTCTTCATTTCTACTATTTTTGTTTGGTTCTTTGAAAACTCTGTACTAAAGTTCCCATGCAATCCTGCATTGTCTTCTTAATTTAACTCATAGATATGTTGAGCAAAAGCTTAATGTGTGTGTGATTATTCTTTTAAATTCTTTTATCAGGCATTTCATCCATATTGATTTGAGATCTATTGCAAGGCCCCAAAGGCATAACATTAACTTGTCTTTGGGAGGCATACTATTAACTTTTTGTCATATTTCCTTTGCTCCTACATTGAGATTTTTAGGTGATCAGGTATATCTATCACTTTGTGGGGTGGCCTTCTTAGAAAGCAGCTTTCCCCTGAATATGTGTCCTGGGGATATGGCTTTATTATGTAACATTGTCTTTATTTCCATCTGTGTATTGTAATGTGATATTCCAATAGCTTCGTTTGCTGTGATTGATGACTTTGGGCACATTGTATACTGTAGTGGAGTCAGAGAGAATCACTCTGTGTATGTGCCATGCAAAAGCAGGGACACTTTAGTCTTTCGGGCAGCAGTGATGTAGACAACAATGGGTGATATGCTTGTTGTGTGGTCACTCCAACAATGGGAATTGTGGCCTCTGTATGGGGATATCCTCAGGCACTGTTGATGCTAGCTCTGATGCTAGCAAGGGTGTGACAGCATGGGCCTTTGGCAGCCCCAGCAGTGGTGAGTGGCCTAAACCACTTGCCCTCCACTTGATGCAGACATAAGCATTGCATGGGGAGAGAGGTAGTGGCAGGAACCACAGTCCCACTCTGAGACATTCACACCTAGTTCTAGCAGCAATGCATGTTCGGACAAGGTGTGATGGTGGTGCTTTGGTCAAAACTACATACTGTGATGGCAGCAGGCACTATGGTGTTCTTTTTTTCCATGTCAGTGCATGCCAAGGAGCAGGACTGTAGCTGACACTGGGAAAATCTCCTCTTGGCCATCTTTGACAGTGGATGCTTGGGAGTAGGGCAGTGGTCAGGACAGGTAGTTTTTCTTTTCTTATTCCTTCAGCTGTAGCTTGCACCTGGAGAAGGGGCACCATTAGTAGACATGGAGTTGATTGAGGACCTCTCAGCATACCTCTGTGGTTAGTGCAGCAGGAGGACCTATGGAGTTCCTTCCCTTTAAGTGACAGGTGCCTGGATGCAGCACAGCAGGAAGGGGTGGTAGGAACTAGATAGGTGAAGTGGTGTAAAAACTGTTGTATGACTGTCTGTTGCTTTAGTGGTAGTGCCCATCCAGTGGTGGGATCATGTCTAAGCCTGTCTAAATTCCACTCAACCTACCAATAGCTGTGTGGATCCAGGGGTAGTACAACAACCAGAATAGTGTAGTTGCTCCAGTTCCCTTCAGCTAGCCCTGTGGATGGGGCAGCAGTGGAGACCATGGCTTTCCCTCCCTTCCCGGTGAGAAAAGGGGAGGGGGAGCAGAAGCTGAAGGAATGCTTGCCTTCAGTCCTAGCGCTGGCACAAGTCCACACATGGCTGGCCATGCCTTTGGTCGTAGAGGGAAAGTACCTCAGTTTCCCAGTTCTTAAGGGATGAGCCTTTCATTTTCCTCCATGTTTCAATACCCATTCTTGATAGTGCAGGGAACACAGTGGGCTTAGGTCACAGTCACTTGGTTTGGCCAAGTTGGATTTGTGTGGTAGCTACCTTACAAGTCAGTACAGAGGAATGTCTGTAAAGTCCCAGAAGTGGGGATATGCAGAAATTTTTGGCCCCTAGAGAAGTCCAAACTCAGAAAATAGCTCACTTCTTAAGATGGATCTCAACTTCAGCACACTGGTTATTCATCGGGAGATGATGAGTAGTCCTTTTCCTAAGCAATGCTACCATGCAGATTCCAGGTTACATATTTGAGTGGGTTACAAGCCTGTTAGCTTTTTACTGAAACTTCTTTTGATGTTATTTGCTTCATTTACCTTTTGCTACCTTCAAATTCTGTCTTTGATTTTTGACAGATTGATTATAATATGTATTGGTGTAGTCTTATTCTGATTGATCTGATTAGATATGTTAGACCTTTTTCGTTTTGGGGGAGGGTGTACTAGGGATTGAATTCAGGGGCACTCAACCACTGAGCCACATCCCCAGCCCTTTTTTTGTATTTTGTTTAGATACATGGTCTTGCTGAAAAGCTTAGTACCTTTCTGTTGCTGAGTCTGGCTTTGAACTCATGATCTTCCTGCGTCAGCCTCCTGAGCTGCTGGGATTATAAGCCTGAGCCACTGCACCTAGCCTCAGCAATTATTTATTTAAATAAACTTTCTGTCCCTTTTGTCATTCTCCTCAACTCCTATATTTGAATATAGCTTTCTTGATGGCCACCCATAAATCTTATAAGATTTCTTCATTCCTTTTTTTTTCTCCTGTGTATTTTCAAATAACATCTCTTAAAAACCAGAGATTCTTATTCATGAATTCTGCTGTTAACACTGTTTCATTTTTATTTCATCCACTGTACTTTTCACAACTAGAATTTTTTAAAAATAATTTCAATCTTCAATTTTATTGGTTTTTATTTTGAATTGTTAGTATTTTCTTGAAGTGCACTGAACTTCCTTTAAAACAATTATTCTGAATTCTTTGTCAGTTTGTGTAGCACCATTTATTCGGAGTCAGCTACTGGGAAATCATTGTGTTTTTTGGTGGCCATAAATATCCTTGTTTGGTTTTTTTTTGTTGTTTGTTTCTTGTTGCCTATGCTTCTGGTGGACTAATCTGTCCTGCTAGACTCTATTGGCTAATTTGTCATGGAAAGATCTTCCTCTACAGGAGGATACAAGGGTCCTGATGGGATGGAGCATTGTGGTTCTATTTCTAGTGAGAGTATAGCTACATAGTTTCTGTACACCTGTCAGTTGAAGTTGGAGTTGATATAGATTGGAGGAATTCTCCTACCCAACTCTGTATGTTCACAGTGACAATAAGAGTTGTTGGAAACTTCAGTGGTGATTACTTCTAAAGCACTCCTAATCTGTTTTTTCTCCTACTAGGGAAGCTGTGGCTGAGTGGATCCCTCTGGACATTGGGACCTATTTTGGGGTCTGCTTGTAGCAACACTAAGTTCTGATGAGTTGTACCCATGGAGTGGCCATAGAGTCAAAGCCTGAAGTATGGCAGATAGGAAGAAATTATAATTCCATGGTCCAGAATTGTAATGGCATGGATGTGCATGTAGCCAGGGAGCTGAGAATGGGAATACAGGTGTGTTCAGATAGTGGCTTTCCAGTCAGGGTGAAGAATTGCTCTCTCTGGTGGCTGAGTCAGTGTTTACTAGTTTGCTATGGTAATAATAACTCTGGTTTCTGGGACATGCGAAGACACAGTGGATACATAGGACCCTAGTTTGGAGTGTACATACTTGTGTGGTAGCTGTGGCTTAGAGGTCAGGGCATGTGAGGGAGAAAGCTGGCTGCTCCAGTTCCTAAGTGACTACATGCAACAATGACTGCTTTTTGAAGGTTGGAGGTTGTTTAAGTCAGCTTTTTTCCTACTGTGACTGAAGGACCTGATAAGAACAATTTTAGAGGAAGATAAGTTTGTCTGAGAGCTCAGTTTCAGAGATCTCAGTCCATAGACAGCAAGCTTCATTCCTCCAGGCTGGAGATGAGGCAGAACATCATGGTGGAAGAGTGTCATGGAGGAAAGTGGCTCAGGGCCTTGCAATCAGGAAGCAGAGAGGGAGAGACTAAGCTCTGTACAACAATATATATCCTAAAGGCACACTACCCCAAAGACTCACTTCCTTAGCCACGCTCTACCAGCCTAGTCCCTGCTCAGTTCATCCCAATCAAGGGGTTAATTCACTGATTGTATCAAGGCTCTCATAATTCAATCATTTCACCTCTAAACCTTCTTGCATTGTCTCACACATGAGCTTTTTGGGGACACCTAATATCTAAGCCATAACATATACAGCCATATGTTCCTTTCTGGTTTTACCCAGTAGAAATGGCTTTAACTAAGTGGCTCAATATGTCAGTGTCTGTGGAGTAGGCTGCTGGAGACCATGGTTATTGCTGGTGTGGTTGATACCAATAAGCTCCATCTTCTTGGTTTCTGACTGTTTCCTGGTATCTCAGGTATATGGATCTCACCAATGATTCTTTCTGTGTGTATATGGTCCTTTTTGTCTTTTTTTCTTGTTATTGTGTCACTGCAGATTCTTTAATGGGCCCTTTAGTCCTTTCAGGGTTATTTTGGTTTGGGGAGAGCTGTTTGTTTGGTTTTGTGTGTGTGTATGTCAAGTCTGGTGTCTCCTTTTCTGCTCTCTTGGTGGCAACACTTTCCATTCTATTTTTATATTCTTTTGACTATTTCACATCATATACAAGGGATGAATAATTAAATAGAATTCAATTCCATTAGAATTTCAGAAGAAATGGAAATTCAGTGGAATATTTACTCTGAAACAAACTTTGGATTAAAAAAGCACACACAGATATTGTATTAACGTAGGAACAATTTTGCACATGAAAAGTTTTATTAAAATATTAGTGTAGACTGGTGGTATAATTCAGTGATAAAGTGCTTACCTACTATGCATGAGACCCTAGGTTCATCACTAGCACCACAAACACATACACAAATGTTGGTGTTAAGGAAAATACATATATATTCTGAATATTAGGATATAAGAAATTCACAAATTACTATGGAATTCTTGATCTCTTACCTTATTTTTTGTTTTCCATTTTTCCTTTGTAGGACTTGTTACTTTTAAAATATTAGATATCTTACTCATTTTTAGTTGTCTTAGGATTTTAAAAATTCTAATTATTTTCTATTTTTGAAGCTAATATATGGTATTTTCACATTATATCTCATCTTGTTAAAATTACTTGCTCATTCTACAAGCCTTCTTTTTTTTAATTTTTTTTTTTTAGTTGTTGATGGATCTTTATTTTATTCATCTATTATTTATATGTGGTGCTGAGGATCAAACCCAGTGCCTCTCGCATGCTAGGCAAGCGCTCTACCACTGAGCCACAGCCCCAGCCCTCTACAAGCCTTCTCAACAAATCACTTGAGAATAAAAGTTTAACTTCCTATCTTTTGTTCACTCACTGATATTTCCTTTACCTTTAAAGTCTGCTTCGAATTTTCTCTGTGTGTGTGTGTGTGTATGTAGTGCTGGGGATTGAATCCAGGGCCTTGCGCATGCGAGGCAAGCACTCTGCCAACTGAGCTATATCCCCAGCCCTGCTCTGAATACTTTATGGTATATTTTTTGATTTCTGGAAATGGAATATTTGAGTTTATCTTTCAGTTCTCTAGCAGTATGTAACTTGTTACTAAATTACTTATTTAAATTTATACTTTATCATTTTTTTTCATTCCTGGGAATCAAACCCAGGGTTACTCTCCCACTTTTATTTCTAGACTGTCTTGGGAATTAGGCGGAGGAATTTATTTTTTCTGAAGTAGATGAGAGGCTTAGGGTTTCTCTGGAGTCTGTTTAGTATCTAACTCTAATTAGAGTGCTAAATAAAACATCACAACTGCATAAAAACAAAAAATGGAACAACTCTTTAAGATAGAATTCAGTCATCAGATTTTTGTGTTACATTCTTTCATTGAAAAAGATGTATCAGGGATTTAATTTTTAAAAACATCAATTTTCTTGTTCAATCTAAGAATGAATAGGGTTGCAGCCTAAAGTCTACTCCTTTATTTATAGTACTCACATAAATAAACTCATAATTAAGCAATGAGTTGGATATAATCAGATATTGAAACACTTTATAAAGACAGTTAGTGAGGTTGTATCTTAGTTTTTAATTCATTTTACCCTCTTTGTCTCTTTAATCACTCAAATATATCCCAACTTCTTCACCTTCACTTGCCACTATCTCTACGGAGACTGTACTAATTACTTGCTTGGTTTACTGCCACTCGTCTTCTAGTCTCTGCTCTGAAAATGCAATATCTCACTCTTCATATAGCAGCTACATAGAGTATAACTACATTTAAAAATGCAAATCTCATCACTTGGAGTGTGAAATCTGTGTAAACCACTGGGAATTATTTATAGAGGAAAAATGGATGAAGAAGAAATACCTTTGAACAGAAACAACATACAATTCCAAATAGTTGGGTTCTTTATTTGTTCTTGAACCACCCATTTCCAAGGTTGCAGACTATACTTTAGAAGAAATTATTTCCCTTGATTTAGTGCATTTTTCTCTCTCTTTTTTTTTTGTTTGAAACCCTTTTGCTCCCATCTTATTTACTCAATATCTTCCATATTGACTGCCCCTTCAGATTAACCACTCCCTACAGTTTATCTGGCTTTTGATGTATTTTCTTTGTGAGATACTCTGTTTTCATTGCTTGCTCTTTGCTAATCACACCCAGGTAACTGAATACATCTTTCTAACAGCTTTCCACTGAGGTATCTAGAACTAGGCTTCCTGCAAATTAAAACAAAACAACAACAACAACAAATAAAATAAACTGCAGAATTAATATTCTGCATGGTTGGGCAGGAAACAAAATATAACAAATTAACAATTCCAGCATTTTTGTATGAATATTTATTGCACACTTGATGTGTTATTTTTGTGTTGCATATACAACAACAAAAAGGTTAACATAGTTTCTATTTCTGGAGTACTTATAATCTTTTGGAAGATACAGGCCATTAAAATAGTGTAAGAAATTTTGTTATAAGAAAGTTTAGGATGTTATTAAAGTGCCTACTTGAAACGCTTACCGCAGTCTACCAGGGCAAGTTTCTCAGGTGAATAATTAAAGTAGGAACTAGCACAGAAGCATTTGGGTTGGTATGTGGAAGAGTGTTCAGGAAAAGCAAACAGACATTTGAAAACCTAGAAGGAAGGGACTCATAGCATCCTTTTAACCTGAGTAAAATGGAGTTGTCAAGAGAAGCAACAAGGCCAGGTGTGGTGGCGCACACCTATAATTCCAGCAGCTCTGAGGCTGAGGCAGGAGGATAGGGAGTTCAAAGTCAGCCTCAGCAACTTAGCAAAGCCTTAAGCAACTCAATGAGACCCTGTCTCTAAATATAATGCTTTTTAAAAAGGGCTGGGGATGTGGCTCAGTGGTTAAGCGCCCCTGGGTTCAATCCCTGGTATCAAAAAAAATAAATAAATAAAAGCTGTAGGGAAGGTAAGTGGGGGCTGGCCCATGAAGGGCCTGTGAGCCATGTAAAAGAACTTGGATTTTTATCCTAATGTAGTAGTTCTCAAACTTTAATGTGCATTCAAATCAACTGGAAATCTTTTTCCTTCTAATTCAGAAGGATTGGAATGGAGCTTGGTATTCTGCATTTCAGCTAAGCACCTGGAAACTGCTGACACTGCCCTATCCATGCACCATACTTTGGACAGTGTGCTCCTAATTCCTCTAGGTTTGGTGTGATCTACACAGGGGAGCATTTCTATCAAGTTAGGAAGCAGTTTCATGTTCTAGTTGAACATAGCCAGGTTTCAGAGTAAATTACCCACTGTTGCTACAGCAGTTCAGTGGAGGCTTTGAGTCAATCGGAAAAATGATCAGTTTACGTGCTCTGCAAGACTATCAGTTTCATCTGTTATTCTATCAGGGTTCACATTCTTTCTAGGTATAATCTAATTAGACTGAATGGCATCTCTGAAGATACACCGCATAGTAGCTGGAGTTGTGCAACCCATGGAAGGAAGACGAGAAGTTTTTGAATGACATTTAATGGCAGATGAAGCATGCCCATGAATCAAAAAAGTTTCAACGTTAGGTTGCATATACCTCAGACCTATGCAGCCTGTCCTTTCCTGAACAATCGGCCTCTTTACCACATGGCAGGTCTAGCTCTGCATGTGATATTAAGTGCTGGTGAGTCTGGGAACAGAGGAGGAGGGAGCAGGCTTCTCAGAGTCTCTGTATTCTGGCCCTCTATTTTCCTGAGTTGCAGGTGGCTTCACTCACTGGAAATGTCTTGTCTGTTGCCTGCATGGCTTTGCAAGCTAATGAAAGTACATAGAACAAGGCTGTAAGGCAGCTAATGGCTTTGTTTCCTTTCCCACAGGTCAGTCTGTTCTAAGCCAGCCTCTCCTACCTCCTGACATCATTTACAGGCCCAAGTAAAGTTAATCTTTCTCTGATTTTTCTCCTAATAATTATGGGACACTGGATTTCAACATCTGGGATTTGTTTACTACTGGAATTACAGCCAAGAATTCCTTAAAATTTCTCCTGGTTATCTTTTTTATGACTCAATTGGACTTGGAGTAGGTAAAAGATTATGACAAACATTTAGTTTGAAAACACTCTTAGTTTTCTAAATCAATCTATGGCGATAACGTTTTTCCCTTCTGTTTGTTTTGTAAGGTTATCTTTTTTTCTTTAACTATATCATAGTTCAAAGTAATATTTAATTGGAAGTACAACATTCTGAGTTAATAAACCAAGCTTCTCTAATAGCTATGCAAAAAATAAATTATCACACATGAATTTGTCTTCTGTAGATCAATGCTATGGTAATCCAAAAATGTTTTTATTTAGAAAGGACTAAATAAAAGTCCACGAAATAAAAAAAGTCCACTAGCTCCACAATGGAAGGTCCTTAGACAATATCTAGTGACTGGATTCTGTTATAGTCCCTGTATTTCTCTGTGAAGAACTGAGTTTGAGAAGTTTGGGTTTTTTTTATCTAACTGACTGAAAGAAGCAACTGAGAGTAGAGCCAGACCAAATCATTTCCTCAGGTCAATGTTTTATAACTTTTTGCATGATGAGGATTGGTTGGGGTGATCATTAAAAACTTTTTTCCCTGACTTTGTCAGAAGTGAAAGAATTAAGATATTTGGGAAAGATTTTTAAAATTTACATTTTAAAAGCATCTTTCTTCCAGATGATTCGTATGTTCATACAAGTCTGGGGGACTTACATTATTAGCACACACCAAATTTGCTATCTATCATACTGCATATTTAAACAATAAATAAAATGCTCTCCCAAATATACACATCCTAGAAAGTAGACAACTTTTTTTTTTTTTTTTTTTTTGGTACTAGGGATTGAACCCAGGGGTGCTTAACCATTGAGCCACATCCCCAACCATATTTCATATTTTGTTTAGAGACAGGGTCTCACTGAGTTGCTTAGGGTCTTGCTAGTTGCTGTGGCTGGCTTTGAACTCTTGATCTTCGTGCCTCGGGCTCCCGAGCTACTGGGATTACAGGTGCGCACCACTGAGCCCAGTTTAGATAACATTTTTGAGAGGAGAAACAGATGTTAGGATAGTTAATTTTGCAAGATTTATTTGGCTTCCTTTTTTTTTGTACTGGGGATTGGACTCGGGGGTATTCAGCCACTGAGCCACATCCCTAGCCCTATTTTGTGTTTTTTATTTAGACACAAGGTCTCACTGAGTTGCTTAATGCCTTGCCGTTGCTGAGGCTAGTTTTGAACTCACAATTCTCCTGTCTTGTCCTCCTAAAATGCTGGGATTACAATGCCCCATCGCCCCCAGCTATTCAGCATCTTAATAAAGGTGTGTCTAAGCAGATATAATAAGCACAACAGGAAGACAGTTAGAAAATGTTGCAGGTAAATGTAGATAAAATAAATTATATTGGCCATGCTTTTATTTATTTATTGCTATTTTAGGATTTGTTGTAATGTAAATTTTTGGAAAACTTACCAGCAGGTGGTAGCACTGTTTAAGAAATATACCTCCAGATCTCAAAGACAACATCTGTAAATGAGTTACTAGCTGCAAGAGTAGTAACTTTCTAATACATTAGAACATTGGGTTGGAATTCAGAAAGCCTGGCTCCTAGTCCCATGTGTATTACATTATAGGCTCCATCATTTTGGAAAAATAATCTAATCTCATAGTATTTAGATAACACTGTAAGTAAAGTTGGGATGATAATAACTGTCCTGGCTAGTGTTGTTTAAGGGTAGAAGAAAAAAATGGTTGTGAGAGCATTATGGAAAGAGTAGAGTGCTATATTAAGTGAAAACTAACATCTTTCTCTCTTTTTGTCTCATTTCTTGTGATCTAGACGTTTTAAGATATGTTCCCATTAGTAACAATGATGACCATCAGGCTGGACTTTAAACAGATGAAACTCATAAATGTCAAATGACTTTCCATGGCTTATATATTCAACAGTTTTTGACAATTTTTTTGTTACCTTCCCATGTCTTGCAAAATGTCAGTACTCTTTGTTGAGTTCAAGAAAAGCAGTTCCAAACTCTGGATGTTTTTTCTTGTACAAGCATTGCTTGCCCAACCTGTGCATATGTGTAAAGTACAGAAGAAAAGTCCAAGAGAATCCAAATGATATCTTCAAGAAGAAAATTGCATCTATTAAAAGTCCCATCATAAAGTACAAGGAGTGGGCTTGGATTGTGGCTCAGTCGTAGAGCACTTGCCTCACATGTGTGAGGCCCTGGGTTCGATCCTCAGTACCACATATAAATAAATGAATAAATAAAGGTCTACCAACAACTAAAAAAAATTTTAAAAAGTACAAGGAGTATAGTTAACTGTCAGTCTATCTTTACTATATATTTTGTGTGTATGTGCAGAGAAGTGGACAACCACTTAACTCAAAAATACAGAACCTAGGAACCACTAAAACTTCTTGTTTTTTTTCCATACAATAGATGTTATTGTTCACATTTAATCGACCAGTCACATTGCTAGGTGTGGTGATATAGGCTATGGAAGACACACATAATTTTAAAAGTTGCATTTTTTTTTCAGATCATCTATTTTAAAAAAGCAAACAGATGTAGCACATAAGAGCAATGAAGGTCCTTGAGAGGGAACGCACAACTGGGTGACTATTTGGTTTAGTCAATCAACCTGGAATAGATGAAATGTGTGGTGTAGATGGATGGAGAGTAGAAAAGAGATTCTAGTGAAGGAAACACCATGAGTAGAGGCAGGGATTTGCCCTGGAGGCAGCGGCTCATGATAGTTAAGATTAAAGGTTTGGAGTCAGAATGGTCAGGAATAAAATAATAATTCTACTTCGTGTGACATTTGACAAGTTACTTTTTTCTTTTTTAATCATTAGTTTCCTCATCCATAAAATGGAGATGATAGTAGTATCCAATTTCTAGGGTATTATGAGAAGTAAATGCAAAAATTAGTGTGCAGTAGACTCTTAAATAGGGATAAGCAAACAGATTTTTTTTTGAGCTATACAGAAGTTGTTTTAAGGTGCTGAATGCAGGACACTGAAGATTGAATATTATAGTAGAAAATGGGATGTATATGGGTTCTCACACAGGAAGAGGAGTCAGTGAAAACTTATTTCAAAAGTGTTAGTGGTTGTGTAGGGTTGTTTGAGAGTGTGGTGAATGGAGGCAAGAGAAGGAAAGTCATCTCCAGAGTGTAGGCACGTGAGAATTTGAGCTCAGGTTGGGTAAGGGATTTGGAAAGACTTGGTGATGAACTGGATATGAGATCAAGAGGGAAAAGGATTAAAAAGTCACTCCAATAACATGAGCCTGGGGAATGAAGGGGAGGGTTGTAACTTTGGCAAAAATAAGAGGTGATTTTTTTTTATATGTTTGAGGGAAGAAAATACATTTATTCTTGTGAGAAAGAGCCAGCAAGAAGACACAAAGCTCCAGGCAGAAGGGTTCAAGATCAAATCTGGACATTTCAGTTGGGAATTATCTCTTGACTTTCAAAGAGTTCATTGAAACCAGCTGCAATAGGGTGTCTGAAGGTAGTAGGGAAAAGAGGAAAAGGGAAAAATTATGTAAATGTTTCCCAAGAAAGAAGATCCTTGGGGCTGAAGAACATTTGAGAGAGTAATAAACTTAAGATTCACAGCAAGCCAGACTGTTCCCACAAACTTGGAAGAACAATTTCCTCTTCCTGTGCAGGTTTTCCCTTGGTCCTTAAAGCCCTATTCTCCTTTAACAATGTTATGAATTTAACTGAAAGATGATTCCTGATGCTGGCATATAACTAATTTAGTCCCTGGCTGAAGACATGTGTAGCAATGTCAAAAACAGGTACCTCATATTTCTATTAAAATTAGGTCTGTGATATAAAGGGATGGGCTATCTCTCCCAAACAAGTTGACTATCTATAAAACATGCACAAATAAGGAACAGTAAGCTCACTTTCATGAGCCTCTGGGAAGACTTCCCTGAGATCTTATTTCTACAACTCTGTTGACAACTAATTTTTATATTGGAACAATATGCACACTTATTTCTATTGTGTTACAATACTATTGATAGTTATCTTTTGAGATGGGGCTATGAACCTCACTAAATACTAAAGACTTTTAAGACCATTAAAAGTTGTTTTAAAGCAGCATGTTTGGGACCTGACATATGAATATGAACAATTTTTCCAAATATGTGCATTCCCATAACCAACATCATAATCTATGACTCTAAAAAGTTGCCCAGTGCCTCTTTGTGTTCTATCTTCTCTCCTGGTCTTTGGACCCTGCAACTGCTATCCTGTCTCCTGTCACTGTAGTTACAATTTTTCTAGAATTTCACATCAGAGAAATTGCTCAGTGTATACTGTGTCTGTTTTCTTTTGCTTCGCATCATGCTCTTGAGATTTATCTGTTTTTGTATTTATCAGAAGTTATTTTCCCCTTAATTGGCTAAGTACTATTTTATTCAGGATTGGTTTTTCCCAGGGTCCAGTCCAGGATATCACATTACATTTAGTTGTCATGTCTCCTTAGACAACACCCCCCCACTGCCAGCCATGATCACTTCTTAAACTCTTCTTGTTTTTGATGACATTGACAGTATTGATTTGTCTAATGATTTCCCCATGATTAAACTGGGGATAAGGGTTTTGGCTTACTATATAACTACAGAGGTCAAGTGCCATTTTGTAGACATGTTTTAGAGGAATATTGACCTGATATTTTTCTCCTAATGTCTGCCTGATGGGACACAAACCCTTCTCTTCAGTTTTTTTGAAATATTTTTGTGTAGAATTGGTATGCATTCTTCCTTAACTATTTAAGAGAATTTGCCATTAAATCAAACTGGGGAAATTTTCATTGTGAAAAAGGTTTTAAATTATGAATTAAAAGTTTTAAATATATAGCTGTTCATGTTATCTCTTCATATTTATTGCACTTTGTATATTTCGAGAAATTTTCCACTTCATCTAAGTTTTTAAATTTACTTCCACAGAGCTTTTCAAAATATTATTTTAATATCTATAAAATTATATATTGATGCCACATCTTTTATTTCTGATGCTGGTAAATATCTTTGTGCTTTTACTTCTTTTTCTTTTGCTCAGGTCAAATGTTTACTAAAATTTTCAAAGAACTAGTTTTTGGTTTACTTGATTATTCTCTATATTTTATTGATTTTTTAACCTGAATTTTATTCATAATCTTCCTAACTTAATTGGACATCTTTTTCTAATTTTTGGATGAAATTTCAAGTTATTGACTTCAGACATTTTCTGTTTTAAACATTTTTAAATGACCATCAAATTTGGACATTTGTGGGGTTCTATGTGATATTTAGGCCATGTATTCATTGTATAATGTTCAAATCAAGGTAAGTATATGTATCTCCTCAAATATTATTTCTTTGGGGTCAAAACACTGAAAATATTTACTTCTAGCCTTTTTGAAATACACATGATCATTATCTATAGTTATCCTATCGTGTAATAGAACAACAAAAATTATTTTTCCTATCTATGTTTTAGTACCTGTTGAGAAATCTTTCCCCATCCCCTGCATCCTATTCTCCTTTGCCTCTGGTAACCACTCTCAATTTCTAGGAGATGAACTTTTAAAGTTTCCATATAAGAGTGAGATCATGCAGTACTTGTCTTTATGTGCTTGGTTTATTTCATTTCATGTAATGATTTCCATTTCCATCTATATTTTCACCAGTGACAGGATTTCATAATTTGTTATGGGTGAATAGTAGTCCATTATGTAGGTACCACATTTGCTCTATCCATTCATTGGCTGATAGACACTTTGTTGCATTCACTGGCTTTTGTTTAATGCTATAATAAACATGGTGATGCTGATGTCTCTGACATGCTGATTGCATATCCTTTGGATATATACCTACTAGTGGAATCTCTGGATCATACTGTAGTTCTGATTTTTTTGAGAAACAATCATCCATACTGTTTTTCATAATGGTTGTAATAATTCATATTCCCACCAAGAGCACATGTTTTTCTTTACATCTTTGCCAGAACTTGTTTTTTTAGGCTTTTTTGATAATAGTCATTCTTACTGAAGTGAGATGATATCTCATTGTGTTTTTGCTTTGCATTTTCCTGAAAAGTGATGTTGAACATTTTTTCACATATCTTTTGGCTGTTTGTATGTCATCTTTTGAGAGATGTCTCTTTAGGTCTATTGCAATTTTTTTTTTTTCTATTGTGTTTGAGTTCTTCAGCACTCTTTTCCCATGGATAGTTTGAAAGCATCTCCTATTCTGAAAGTTGTCTCTTCATTCTGTTGTTTCCTTTGCTGTGCAGAAGCATTTTGATTTAATCTTATTTGTTGTAATATTTGTTTTCTATGCTTTTAGAGTCTTATTCAAAAAGTCTCTGCTCATTGCAGTGTCTTCAAGGGTCCTACCTTTGTTTTTTCTGGAAGTGTCATAGTTGCAGGTCTTGTACTCCGGTGTTTAATCTGCTTTGGGTTGACATTTGTAATTAGTGAGAGATAGGGGTATAGTTTCTGCATGTTAATATTCAATTTCCTAGAACCATTTATTGGAAAGACAGTTCTTTCTTCAATGGATGTTCTTTTTCAAATAAATAACTATAATTTTAATTGTAAAATATTCTTATAAGCCAAAGGAAGATAAAATGTATGATTATATTAAAAGTAATAATAAGTAAACATCTGTGTATCCAGTGCCTATAAGGAAACAATCATCATTGTATTTCATAGGTCCTTGTGTTTAGGATCTCTATTCCCATTCTTTTCTCTTCCCCCAGCACTTCATGAATTTTTTGATTTTCTTAATATGTCTGTTGAAGATCAGTTGGCTGTAGATGCATGCATGTACCTCTAGGGTCTCTGTTCCATTGGTCTATGAGTCTCATAACACAATTTCATAGGCTAGTATGATAGGCTTGTGATATATTTTGAAGTCAATAGTTTATTGCCTCTTTTAAATCTTTGCTTGAAGGAGCTTTGGCTATTTGGACTTTCTGCTCATTCCATACAAATTTTTGGATTTTTGTTTTTCTGTGCTATGGACAATGTCATTAGTATTTTAATAAGGATTATGTTGAATTTGTAGATTTGGTACATATTTTAATGAAATTGATTTTTCCAATAAAAGAATATTTGATGTCTTTCCTTTTTTGTCTGTTTCTTTTTTCTTTAATTTCTTTCATCATTATTTGATAGTTTTTATAGTCGTAAAGAAGTTTTTTCACTTCTTTGTTACATTTATTCCTAGTTATTTTATGTTTTAGTAGCTGTTATAAATGAGATTGATTTCCTAATTTCTTTCTTAGATAATTCACTGTTTATATAGCAATGCTTCTGATTTTTAACGTTAATTTTGTATCCTACAACTTTGTTGAATTCCTTTTTTGATGATCTTTTGAATTTTCTAAATATGACACCATGTCTCCTTAAAATAGTGACACTTGGGCTTCATCTTTTCGAATTTGAGTGCTCTTCATTTCTTTATTTTGGTAATTGTTCTGCCTAGAAATTTCTCTATTTTGCATAAAAATGGTAAAAATGGGCATCCTTGTCTTGTTTCAGATATTAGAGAAAAAGCTTCTACTTTTTTTTTTGTTGTTGTTTAATGTGATGTTAGTTCTTGGTTTCTTATATACAGCCTTTCTTATGTTTGTGCGTATCTCTAGGTCATTTGTCCACTGTTTACCATGAAGCCATATTGAATTTTATCACATGACTTTTCTGCATCTGTTATGATCACATGATTTTTATCCTTCATTCTGTTGATGTGGTGTATTACGTTTACTGATTTGCATATGTTGAACCAGCCTTTCATCTCTGAGAGGAATTGCACTGTATAGCAGTAATTATTCTTATTAATGTGCTGTTGGCTTTGATTTGTTGATGTTTTTGGTAATTCTGGCCTCATAGAATAAGTTTGAAAGAATTTGTAATAATTTCAGAAGAATTTGTGTTCTTTAAATGTTTGCTAGAATTCAGCAGTGAAACCGTCTTGTCCTGTATTTTTTTCCTGAGGGGAGATTTTTTATTACTGATTAATTCTCATTACTAACTATGGACAGTTCAAGTTTTCTGTTTCTTCATGATTCAATTGTGGTAAGGTATTTTTGTCCATTTGCCAATTTTTTCCAAGTTATCATATCGTGTAAAATTTTTTACAGTCCTAATGATCATATAATGATCATTCATATTTCCACATTGTCAGTTTTACTGTCTTTTTCATCTGATTGAGTCTTTGTTTTTCTTATGGCAGGTATGGTTTATTTTATTTTTTCAAAAAACAGCTCTTGTTTATCTTTTAAACATATTTTTAGTCCCTAATTGATTTATGTATGCTCTTGCATAATATTTCTTCCCAACTTGAGCTTGCTTTTTTTTGTTTGTTTTGTTTTTTGTTTGTTTTTTCCTGTTCCTTGAGATGCAGCAATAGGTTACTTGTTTGAGATCTCTCTTCATATTGATATAAACTATTATTTACTGCAATAAGCATGCCTTTTACTACTGCTTTTGCTGTATCCCATGGGTTTTGGTATGGTGTGTCTCCAGTTTCCTTTGTTTTATGAAATTTTTATTCTACTTCTTAATTTCTTCTTTGATTTTATTGGTTGTTCAAGAGTAAGTAAATTTTCATGTATTTGCATTCATTTCCAAAGCTTTTCTTATTAATTTCTACATTTACTACTTTGTGGTCAGAAAAGATATTTGGTAAATTTCAATTTTAAAAAATCTTTGAAGCCGGGCGCGGTGGCTCAAGCCTGTAATCCAGCACTTAGGGAGGCTGAGACAGGAGAATCGCGAGTTCAAAGCCAGCCTCAGCAACGGCGAGGCGCTAAGCAACTCAGTGAGACCCTGTATCTACATAAAACACAAAATAGGGCTGGGGATGTGGCTCAGTGGTCGAGTGCCCCTGAGTTCAATCCCCAGTACCACAAAAAAAAAAAAAAATCTTTGAGATTTGCAGCTTACCTTAGTATTATACTGGGGATTAAACTCAGGTGGGACTCGACCACTGAGCCACATTCCCAATCCCTTTTTTGTATTTTATTTACAGACAAGTCTCACTGAGTTGCTTAGCATCTTGCTTTTGCTGAGGCTGGCTTTGTACTCACAATCAGCCTTCCTCAGCCTCCTGAGCTGCTGGGATTACAGGTGTGCGCCACCACATTGGGCTCCCTTATCTTAAGAATATTTTCTATGGTGTTGAAAAGAATATGTATTCTGAGGCTGTTGGGTGGAGTGTTCTGTAGATGTCTGTTAGGTCCATGTGGTCTCAAGCACAGTTTAACTATGTTGTTTCTCTGTCTGGATAATCTGTGTCCATTGCTGAAAGTGGGTTTTTAAAGTCCCCTACTGTTATTAAACTGTAGTATATCTCTCCCCTTATGTCGATTAATATTTACTTTATGTATTTAAATGCTTCGATATCAAGTGCATATCTATATAAAATTGTTATTACCTTTTGTTGAATCAGCCCCCTTTTCGTACAATGATCTTCCTTGTCTCTTTTTACTGTTTTTCATTTAAAGGCTTTTTAAATCTGATCCAAGTATGGCTATTCTTGCTTCCCTTTGGGTTCTATTTCCATGAGAAATTATTCCTTCATTTAACTTTTGGTCTGTTTTTCTTGGAAGGAAAAGTTAATTTCTTTAAATCATCATATAATCAGGTCTTTTAAAATTCATTAAGCCACTGTCTTTTATTGGGAGATTATAATTTATTTATATTTAAGGTAATTATCGATAGGTAAGATCAGATTGTCATTTTGTTGCTTATATTCTAAGTTTTTATAGATTTTTTCCCTTATATTCTTTTACATTATTTTCTCCAATAGTATGTTTTGATTTCTTATTTTCAGTGTGCCCGTAATAGATTTTTGCCTTATGGTTACCATGGAGTTTATAAAAAAAATGTTATGGGGAATGATTTTGAATTGATAGCAATTTATCATTGATTATAAAGATAGGGAAAAGAAATAGATAAAAATGCTAATAAGAAAAGTCTACACTTGTCCTCTATTTCTGTCTTCATTTTGAGTTTTGATATTCCATTATACATCTTTCTATATTATCTTTTAACACATCAATGTAGTTATTTTTACTTTTTGTCTTCATGCTAAAGCTATGAATAGTTTACATAGCTGCTTTATAATATTGGAGCATTCTGAGTTTGTACAGTTACTCTTACAAGTGAGTTTATAGACTTGTATTTGTAAGATAGGCCTTGACTACTATTAAAATTTTTCTTAATTAAAACTTTAGAAACATGTTGTCTTGATATTAAATGAAATAAGACAAACCTAAGTCAAGGATTGTGTGTTTTCTCTCATTTGGAAGCTGGAGAGGAAAAAGTAAAAGAAAGGTCGTGTTTGAGATGAAGGGAGGCAGATCTTAAGAAAGTTAAAGGAAGATAAGTAGAGTAGAGGAAAGGGACCAGTAGGAGGAAAGAGGAAAGGGAAAGAAGAAATAATGGGGTATGATATTGACAAAATTATATGTCTATATTGTGTGCATGTATGAATATATAACAACAAATCCCACCATTATGAAAACTATAATGCATCAGTAAAAATATGGAAGAAAAAAACATGTTCAATTCTACTATGTTATCTTCTCATTTTAATTCAGAGAAAATTCTACTTACTCCTTAGATATCCTCTCTAAATCTATGGATTATTTGCAAGTGTAACATATTACATGGTGTTCATATCTATGGATTACCTATCAAAATATTCTCCCATTTTAGGCACAATTCATTAATTCTAATTAAGTTCTGTAAATATGAAACCATCACCACAATCTAGTTTGCCAACTTTTTTGACACCTCAGAAAGATCCCTGATGACCATTTGCAATATATACTGATTCTCTCTTCAGTTCCACGAAATCACTGATTTACATTCTGTCTCTATAGAATTGCCTTTTCTGGATCTTTCATATCATGAAAAACATACAATGTGTTATTGAGAGGTATGTTGTTTAATTGCTGATATTTGTGATTTCCCCAAATTTCCTATTTTTGACTTGTAATTATATACATTGTATGATTTTAATCATAAAATTTATCAAGGTATTGTATGGTCTAGTTTTTTTATGATCTATGGTTTGTTATGAAGAATGTTATTTCTGTACCTGAAAAGTGAGTGTTATGTTGTTTGGTGGATGGTTCTGGAAACATCTGTTGATTCAGATTGTCCAATAGTGTTGTTCAGGTCTTTAGGTCCCTGAAGATCTTCTTCCTGGTTGTTTATTTTTTCTTCACTGGGAGTGCAGTCCTGAAATTTCCAATTATCACTATTGAATTCTATAGTTTCCCTTCAATTTTGTCATTTCTTTGTGTAATGTGTTTGGGGACTACATTATTAGTGCACATGTTTGCATATTTTATATTTTCCTGTTGAATTGACCGTGTTATTACAAAATTCCCCTATTTGCATATAGTAATTTTTGGTCTAAAAGTAGGTATTTTTGTTCTTTTCTGATATTGGTATACCCATTCCAACTCTTTTATGGTTACTGTTTATCTAGTACAGCATTCTTCATTTTTGTGTCTTTGTGCCATTGATATTGAAGTTTGTTCCTTGTGGATAGAATGTGATTATATTTTGTTGTGTTCTGGGCTGGCTTTTTTAGATATACATTTTGCCAGTCTCTATTTTTGGATAGGAATGTTTCCTCTATTTACATTTAATGTAATTGCTGATATGAATGTATTTATATTTTGTTAATTTACTGTCTTCTTTGATTTTTAAATACATATTTTTCATGGAAATCCATGTAGTTTAATTTATTTTTCCACATTTTTGTGCATTATACTTGTACATAATGATAGGATTTGTTGTTACATACTTGCATATGCACAAAATATAAGAATATAATTTGGCCAATATTACACTCCAGCTAAATACATCTTTTATAGGAAGTCACTTTGTTAAATTCATTTGGTTAAAATTCTTCTTTTTGAAGCATTTTTTCTCAGTAGTTCCTTAGGTATTTTTTTATGCATCTTAATTAAAACAACTGTTTCAGATTAATGCTAACTTAATTCCAGTAAATAATTTTTGTTCCAATATTGCTCCTCTATTTTACTTTGTTATTATGGTTATATATATATATTTTTTTTTCTTAAATGTTATGTTGAAAATCAGTTTTATAATTAGTTTTATATATATTTCTCTTATGGAGGTCAAGAGAAAAAAATATACATGCTTTTACTTATATTTATGTAAGTAGTTATTTTACTGGTGGTGCTCTTTATTTCTCCATATAGATTAGACTGCTGTCTGATGAAATTTCTTTTTTATTTTGAAAGATTTCTCTTAGTATTCTTCATAATGTAGTTTTTACAGCAACATTAGTTACTTGGAAATGTCTTTATTTCTCCTTCATTTTAAAGGATACTTTTCTTGATTACATTTTTCCCTCTTTCCACCACCAGTACTTTGAATAGGTCAAGTCATTTCATTCTGGACCCCATTGTTTCTGGTGAGGGTATGATATTAATCTCACTGTGGTTCCCTTATATGTGATGAATTAATTTTGTTTTACTGGTTTAAAAATTTTCTATCTTGTATATCAGGTATTTGAATATAATAGTTATAAGTGTAGATATCGTTGCTGTTAGTGTTGTTTCCCTGTATCATCTTGTAAATTTAGGCTGATTTAATGATTTGTTGTTTGCCCTAATTAGTGTCTCAACCTGAAGCACTTTCCTATATGTTTTCCCCTAATGTAGCTATTGTTCTCAACAGTGCCCTTGAGTATAACCTTTTCTGTACTTGGCTCCAAATGTAGTCAGCCCTCAGAGAAGCTGTTTCATAGTTTTCGCCACCCTGGTAAAACCACACATGTCAAGGACAGTCCCCGGAATAAATCTCATTATACCCCATTGTGCTGACCAAGGCTAACTTTGAATAAAAACTTCCCAATTTGTTGCATGCCCTTGGCCAATTCCCAGAATTTTGAAATAGTTGTTTATGACAGTTTTGCCCAGTTTTATAGTTACTTTTAAGGAAGAAGATTTGCTGAGATTTTTTATTTAAAAATTCTGGAAGTCCTACCTAGAACATATAATTTTGATTAAAATTTTCATTTTATAAATCTCAAAAGTGATTCATAAACTTGAAGTTGGGCATTATAATCATTAAGAGTTCTGGTGAAGTAGACATATTTGGATCTCATTTCAGGCTTCAGGTTTCAGTTCACACTTTGGAAAGTCCCCGAGGAAAGGACATTCTGAAGGAGCTGGACATTCTCAATGGTCATTACTAATTTGTCTCAGTATGTCGATTCCTGAGAAATATAACTGATAATTCCTTTGGTCTAGAAAATCAGCAAGTGAAATGAAAAAATGAATAATTCTTCCAAATTTTTGTAAAAAAACAACGTTCAAAAATTAAGAAATTATTCGAAATTAAGAAATAATTATTAGAACTAAATTCAAATAAAAATGAGATAAATTTGTCAATATGAAGATGATGATCAGATTCCTTTATAAAAAAATTCCAATAATACTGCATGCAGAAGAAGCTAATAAGTAGAAAAGAAAAACAGCTTTTGACAGCTGAGACCTGGCTAAGTGTTATCATTCACTCCTTTGCTGGTAGGCAGGCGGTCATGGCCTTTGCTGGTAAGTGGCCATGGCCTAATGTTCTTCTATAGATTGTAACAATTTCACAGAACACCAGCATCAGAGTGGTTCTTTGTTACATAAAACATCAAGACATAAAACAAGACTACTTTGTGGTCATGTTTGAACACAGAGCATTTTTTCAAATCACAGAAATGCCCAGACATGGGCAAAGGTATACCAATTAAATATTAAGATCATAAATTTAACATCAGAAAAGCTTTAATTCAAGATGAAACACTAAGTTTAATATAGATGAATTACAAAAGAAAAAATTATAATATTTAACTTGCAAATCTTTAGTTCCTAAAAATAGCACAAAATTAAAAAAAAATTAAATAGGATAGTTTGGAATACTCTTGATCTAGATTAGGGGTCAACAGACTTTTTCTCTAGAGGGCCAGATGGTAAATAGTTTTGGGTTTGTGGCCTGAAATCTCTGTCAACTGTCCTATTGTAGTGTGTAAACAGCTGCATACAATACAGAAATGGGCATAACCTTATTTGAGGAAAGCTTTACTTATGGACACTGAAATTGGAATTTTTATGTAATTTTCATGTGACATGAGTCTATTCTTGGATGTTTTTCAACTGTTAAAACATAAAAACCATTTCTAGTTCACAGAGGATAAAAATGAGCAATGGCCTGGGTTAGGACGGGTTGCCTCATGTGTCACCTCTTCTCTAGATGATTGTGGCTCACTCCCTCCCCTTAGTGAAGTGCTACCTTCTCAGTGGTGGCCTTCCACAATTGCCTTTTTTTTTAATATATTTTTTTTATTTTCTTAGTTGTAGGTGAACAGAATATCTTTATTTTATTTTTATGTGGTGCTGAGGATCAAACCCAGTGCTTCACGCATGCTAGGCAAGCACGCTACCACTGCGCCACAATCCCAGCCCCTCCAATTGCCTTTTAATAACAGCATTTTCCCCTTCCCCTTCTCTACTTTTTGTTTCCTGTTATCCCTTACCATACTTTAACACACTATAATTCATTTATTTGAAACCCCTTTCTAGAATGGATGATTTCTGAAAGTTAGAATTTTTGGTTTTCCCACTTTAGCACCATTGCCTACAAAAATGTATATTTTGTATATGGAATAAACGCTTAAAACAACAAGTCAGAAAATGCCAGAGAAATCACACAGAAGTAGATGCCCACAGTCATCTGGGTAAAGGAACACATATAAGATAGAACTCATCTCATGGTCATGAGGATGACCAGGGGACATCTTGGAGAACCAAAGGAAGATAAAATACCATGCTGGACTTCATCTATGGTTTCAATCTTCATGGGATTTCTGTTTAAGATGGTTGTTATTTCATGTAGTTGTACAGCTATACTATAATATAAAATTTGTAAGTTACAAGGAAGTATTGTTCCCATTCTGCTAAGTTATCATTGCTAAGGAAGAAAAAAGTGAGGTAGGATGTGGATATATGTGAATCTTTGTTCTTGGAGTTTTGAAAAGTTAAATATCTAAGTACCTAGAATAGGCATAGATATAAGTATACATATAGATTGTAGATATATGAACTTCTTATTCTTGTGAGCAGAGCACTCTCTTTGGCAATGGCAAACTATTCTCAAGATTGGAAAGACACTTTCAGATGTTATAAACTTCATACCATAATGTACCTCATCATGAAAGAGAAAGGTATATATTCAGAATGGGGATTGAAGTCAATTTTCTTCCATGTATTTTGTCAAAATAAACCCAAATACTAAGTGTAATTATAATACCCTACTAAAAATAATTAATGTTGAAATGGTGGATAGCTATAATTAAAATGGTACAATTGAAACCATACTTCCAGAACAACATAGGTCAAATAGACTTTTGAAAACTTGCAAGGAATTGAATCTCATTTATAGCATGGTTTCTATGAGAATAAATTCCAAGCACTAAACTATTTATATTCAAGGGAACATTTAAAATATAGCCCTTTCATAAACTGGAGCCTGCCTGCCTGTGGTCTTCTCTTCCAGAGAACAAGATTTGGCTACAAGAAACATTTTAACCATTCTTGGAGCTTAGTG
This sequence comes from Geosciurus inauris, assembly GCA_004024805.1. Classification (NCBI taxonomy): domain Eukaryota; kingdom Metazoa; phylum Chordata; class Mammalia; order Rodentia; family Sciuridae; genus Geosciurus; species Geosciurus inauris. Next base: position 33,701 of record PVHX01003826.1, on the reverse strand, counting down.
TAGTTATTGAGCCAAGTGACTTATAAAGGAAAGAAAAGAAAACATGAGCTATAAGGTAGCTTATAGAATGCTACCTGGACCCCTTACAGACACAGGATTGAAACAAATTTGAAAAGATTCGCACATTTATATTTTCTTTTCTACTGAATTCCAGAGAAGAATGTTCCCTGTTCCTTCTAGAGGATATTTGATCAGACCCAACACGAAAAACCCCACACAGACCTAACTGGAACCCCTGGGCAGCTGACTGAAGTTTCACAGGCAATTCATCCCCCCCTTCCCCCTGCTTCTGAGGCATGATTTTCCCTCTTAACTGCCAGTTTCTGGAGGCCTAGGGAAATTTTCAGTTTCAGTTATATGTCTATAGTCCCTAAAAATGTGTCAATCTTGGATAACACATTTCCCTAATTCTAACTTGTATGCAGTAGCTCTGTTTAATACATATGTGGACATGAAGACAAATTTCCATTTACATCATGGGTGTTTCTCATTAATCAGTAAATCCAATTTTTAGCATTATTTTATAAGTTTTAAATATGTGTTTTCCTGATATGAAAACACTAATAAACATTTGTCTTTTAGGGAAAAGAAAATACTATATCATGTTATTTGCTATTATAGAAATATTAAACTTAATCAAACCATATGTATTATTCTTGTTTTATTGATGCCTACAGGCTCAGACTATGCACTAAAGGGCTAGTCACTCAAGAAGACAGAGGTATCCTCTCACCTCCAGGCTTGAACTTTTTGTGATTTCCAACCATCTTGAAACTGTTCAAGATTATTATAAATTTTCAGTCTCTGCTCTTCCATAGTCATGGCATTAAGTGATGGTAAGCTCTATTATTACCAGATTGCTTAATCATATTTTTCTGATGTGCTTTCTCTTTTGGCAAGTGAATAAAATTGATTTTTAAGTTTTACCCAACTCCATGTTTAAGCAACAGATTATACTCTTTAAAGAAATAACTTCTTAAATTAATTTTGTTCCTTTTCTCCTTGTCTAAACCTTCCTCTCCTATGAGGCCATGTTTTCCAGTTCCTCATGGGGAAATTTTTCTAAATTTTTGTTTCAAGAAAGGTTTTCCTGGGTTGGGGTTGTGGCTCTGCATGTGTGAGGCACTGGGTTTGATTCTTAGCACCACATAAAATAAATAAAGGTATGCTATCTACAACTAAAACAAAAATGTATTAAAAAAAGTTTTTAAAAAAGATTTTCCTTGTAGCTACCTGGAGGCTGGGTTTTCAGCCTGATGTATTCTATTTTCTGTCTGACCTTGACCTGTCTTCCCAGCTCATCTTATTTTAAATGATCTGTATCTCAAGCACACTTGAGCTCAAGAAACAGCTTCCACGTGAGTGTCCACATTGGAAACCTCATTCATAGAAGGCCATAGAAACAACTGTTCTGGATAAACTTCACTTTATAAGAAAAATCTTTGGGTATATAATTGTTTAAAAATCATTGCACAAATAACTTGAGTTAAAGGGGAAAGAATAATGACCCCCCCAAGATATGCATGTCTTGTTCCCAGAACATGTCACTGTTACCTACAGTTGCAGTTATGGCAGTTAAGGACCGTGAAATAGGAAGATTATCCAGGTGAGCCCAATATAATTACAAGGGTTCTTATAGTGAGAAGACTCAGTATCAGAGTCAGAAATTTGTAGATGTTTCTGGCTTTGAAGATTGAGCCTTTGAAGGATCCACAAACCAGGGAATACAAATGGCCTCTAAAACTGGAAATGATAAGGAAAGAGATTTTCCCCACATCCTCTAGAAAGGAATGCAGCCCTGCCAATACCTTAATTTTAACTCATTGAAACATGTTAGACTTTTAACATCCAGAAGTGTAAACTAATAAATTTGTATTGTTTTGTCACTAACTTTATGGTAATTTTTTTATAGCAGCAATAAAAAACCAATGGAGGAGTTTAGGATTCATTATCAATGTTGATTATTGTGTGAATATTTTAATTCTTAAAAAAATAGAAGCTACCTGCCATAGAACATTGTATATACATATATGTGTGTACCTATATAATATCATGGCATGCATATATTTATATCAGTGTACATATAAATATATATGGTAGAAATAATAACTTTAGCAAAAAACTGCTTTAAGATATCATGAGATTATAATTACTCATTTTAATTTCAAAATCCTTTCTAGTCAATGAAATAAAACCTAGAACATATTTATATGCACTATATAACTTAGAGCTGTATCACCTGACTCTAATAGTCTACACCACCAGGCATCTTGCTCAGTCCTGCAGGAAACCAGTTCTCATAATTTACCAACCACTGTACAGACATGTGGTATTTGAATAAGATTCCAAAATAATAACACATATTTTCAAGTTTTGAAATTTACTTCTATAATTTTTACTCTCTTTAAGTAAACTAATATAAAAATTCAGAGGCTTTGTAATGGTAAATCTTAATATTGTAAAGATTTTTTTATAGCAATGAATTCTGATTTAATTAGAATCTATGTAATGGGTTTTAAATGGCTCTTTTTAGTGAACCCAAATCATTCATTTATACTTTTAGTTTTTCCTTTTGTTGTGTTTTCCTTTCCTTCCAAGCCATTTACTAACAATATTAAATGCTCATTTTGAGTGATATTGAATTATGATAACTTTGAAAGTTTTATTCTATGAAATGGATTAATTCTGGTGAAAAACTTTCTAATATCATTATTAATTGATAAATAATAATAATAATTATAAATGGTTTAATTATGATTCACAGGTAATTTTAGAAAATTCACAGGAAATTTTAGAAAATGGCATATATTATTACATAAATTAATTAAATATTACATATAATTAATTTTTGTTTACATATATTAATTTTGTTCCTTTTCTCCTTGTCTAAACCTTCCTCTTCTGAGGCCATGTTTTCCAGTTCCTCATGGGGAAATTTTTCTAAATTTTCATTTCAAGAAAGATTTTCCTGGGTTGAGGTTGTTAATATATGTAATATTTAAAAAATGGCATATACTCATTATAAAATTTACAAAATGAAAATACAAAGAAGAGAACAAAACAAGTTATTTTAAATATTATTCTGTTGCATATAAATAAGTGGAAAGAAATTGAAAAATAATAGTGAACTTATACATAATATTTTCAGTTGAATTTTATTTTACTTATATATAAGGATAAAATTAAATTAAGTGTTAATGTTTGGTAAATATTTACCACAAAAGATTAATTTCTAAAAATGTATTTGAAGGTCATAAAATATTACTAGATCATTCAAGTCAGGATTATTATTTTTCCAAGTCCAAACTTCAAGTTTCAGCATTATTAACATATTATTATGGAAAACAAGAAAATTTTCTTATACATCTCCAATTTTCTCCTTTGCCTATAGCAGGCATTCTTTTTGCCTTCTGGTTATCTTGCCTTGTTTAATTCCCCCCTTTAAATATGGGGGGTAACCTGTAGTTTCTTCTAAACAACAGAAAACCTCAAAGGTAATAAGATATTATCTCCATGATTATATTACATGAGATTTTAGTTTTTGTCCCAGTAGGAATGAGTTTGTTACAGACTATTAGACCACGAACCTCAGTTTCTTGCTCAGGGTTCTTTTTACAAGATGGCTCACAAGAGACTCTTGATTCATGAGAGCCAGCAAGACAGTTTTTTGCAAGGTAAATTATTTCACTTTTAGGTTTATTTACATCTAAGAAACAAACGAAATTGACTTCAATATTTTATTCTACCTGTAAGCCCCACTGTATTACTTAGCCTCTGGGTTGGAGATTAAAGCTGAGAAGACAAACTGGATAGTAGAGGGTTCAGAGATTGATTGGTTTTTTTTTTAATATTTTTTTTAGTTGTTGATGGATCTTTATTTTATTCATTTATTATTTATATGTGGTGCTGAGAACTGAACCCAGTGCCTCATGCGTGCTAGGCAAGCGCTCTGCCACTGAGCTACAGCCCCAGCCCCAGATTGATTGGGTTTTACATACTACTTGGCCTACAAGCCACTTACAACAAGGAAACATTATATTCACACTTGGTCATCTTATAAAAGGCCATGAATTATATGAATTAATCTCCTGATTGCCTGAGAAATTACTTGTGTTTTGAAGAGTGTACTACAATTCTGAGTTGTCTCTTAAATCTCATGGTCTTAGTTATTTAATCTCAAAGGCTGAAAGGATTTATCTTTATAATATTGAACCTTAATTTATGTACCTAACGTGGAATTTTTGCTTGACCTACATCCTATTTTCTTTTGTAAATATAGCTTTTTATATTTCACTTGATTTTTGTTGCATGTGTGTGGCCCAGGCTCCCCTGCTACAGAAATGAGAACATGAGCCAGTGTGACCAGTTCTAGTGACTGGACTAGGGCATATCTTTGTGCTCAAGAATGACTTGATTCATTTATAGAATTGATATGGATGCTAAAGAAATATTAAATATTATTCTTTTAATATAGTTTATCATTATACTGAAATAACTGTTATAAATAGTTTATTTTGCATTTGGAAGTCTAGATAATAAGCACCTATGCTTTTGGTTTCTTTGTCAAAATAGATGCATTCAAGTTGGTTACATGTTATTCTATCATTATTTGATTATATTTTGGTTGCAGAAGTAGGACACATATGAGTGGACCCCTTGTTTTGCAATAATGGCATCTTGAAAAATTCCCAATGGAATTCCCAGCAGCTTGTTGCTAGCTCTGTGTCATCAATAATTTTAAGAAATTATATTTGATGTATAGGACATAAGCATTGCTCACATTCACAGGTTAATTTATTTGTAATAATCTAAAGTATCTTTAATGATTGAAGCAATAACATGTTTTTCATTGGTACTAAGAGTTAAATGCATAAAATATAAATTTATTAGATCCCCATTATTTAAGGTAGATTTTATGGCATGAAATTGTCACAAATATATGTCAAGTATGGTACTTTAAAAATAGAATGATTTTACTCTTTTTCCCCATGTTACTTTGATATAGTTGGGTCAAAAGAACTTTGTCCAGTTCCCTTGCTATGCAAATATTGGCTGCAGAACTCTTAAACGTATGCTTTTAAACATTGTGGTGCTTAAACATGCTTTAAACACTGTTATCTTCATAGGCACTAAGAGGATATTTGTTCATATATACTCTGAATCTCTAACAAGTTTCAGAGTTTCCCTATCGTTCTCTTCTGGGCCCTCACCAGAATCGCCCTGTAATGCTCTATTCATGGCAACAGAGGCTCTCTAACATGAATCTCCACATTTTTCTAGCCTCTACCCATTACCCAGTTTCAAAGCTGCTTCCGCATTGGAATAGGAGCACTTTATTTATGGTGTGAAATTTATTGGCTCATGATTCTGGAAGTTGGGAAGTTTAATATCAAGTGGCTAGCTTTCCTACTGCATCATCATAGCAGAAGATGGAAGAGCAAGAGAGAATGATACAGGGATCCCCTCTCCCTTCTATAATGGTTTCAGTTACCAGTAAGAGTAGAGCCCTCATGGCCTAATCAAATCTTAAAGCACTCACCTTTTGATACTGTTATGATGGCATTTAGATTTCAATAAGAATTTTGAATGAGATAAACATTCAAATAGTTGCAGTGTGTGAGGATGTTGCTATGGTGCTGCCTATGGTTGCAGCTTGCTGAGGCCAGCTGGAGGCAAGGATAGCTAAAATTAGTGCCTGGAGAACTATGCCTAGTTAGAAGCAGCAGAATATATATGCATAGTCCATAATTCTCAAGGAAGAATGAAGACCAGAATGAAAAATGTGACCCAATACTATTTAAAGTACATGAACACAAAGGAATGATAGAGTTTTTGGAAGTGCACACAGGAATTAAAATACAGTATAAACACATTACAAGAGTTGTCTGTGAAGGAGGATGGAGGAATGAGGTAGGGAATAAGGATAACAGGAAGTAACTACATAAACAAGAGGCAGTGTTGAAAAGAGCAGCAGTGATAATGTCTGATTAACTCATCCCCTTCACCTATGTTTTCTGCCCAGTGAAAGATGTACAGGAATCTCTTTATCCATTGAGGATACATTGTGAGACCCCATCCCCTGCCTCCAGTGGAAGCCTAAAGCTGTGGGTAGATTCAAGCTCTTTATGTAGTATTTTTTTTTTCTATCATATACATCCATGATAAAGTTCAACTGCAAATTAGATTAATAACCATAGCTAATGAAATAGAATGATTATACCAATATACTGTAATTAAAGTTATGTGAGTTTGGTTCTCTCTCTCTCTCTCTCTCTCTCTCTCTCTCTCTCACACACACACACACACACACACACACACATATAAACACAATTTGTACTAACCTTCTTGTGACAAAGTGAGGTGCTTAAATGAAACATTTCGCAGCTTCTCTTTGGACTATCTTAATTGCCAACATCACTACTTTTGTGTTTTGGAGCCATTATTAAGTAAAATTAAGATTCCTTGAGCAAAAGTACTCTGATACAAACAGTTGTTCTGATAACTGAGATGGTTCCTAGGTGCCACCCCTTGCCATAAATAAATAAATAATAAATAAATAGTATTTACCTACTATCTTACTGGTTAGGAATTCCTGTTTGTATGTTGCTATGATCCTTTCCAACTTGTTTTAATGTATTTCTATGTTAAGAACAGAGTAAATATGAATAAATTTAATAACCTACTTTTTTTACTTAATAAAGGTAATGAAACATAGTACAGAATATTCCATTTGGACATTTTCTAGCTTACCTTGGACAATTGTAATATTTCTGGGAGTAGTTTATCTTTAGAAGTAGGATAATAATTTTCACCTTCTAAGGTAGAAATCTGAAGACTGAATGACATCATGCATGCATTGTGCCTAATATGCTGCTGGTACAGGAATTGAATAGTTATTGCCTTAAACATTTTCTCATGCCTAGCCTTCAGAAAACACATTTTAGTGTTTTGATTGCACCAAATGCTGAATTCTTTTATTTTTAGACATTTAGGATATTTCAAATAGTTAGTTTAAAAATTACTTTGAAGAAAAACAGTACTTTTGTTTTTGCTTTATTTCCTTAGATTTGCAATTATTTATCAAATGTTGTTTTCATGTTCAAGGTTTTAATAATATATTGCTCTATTCTCTTTAGCAAGAAAATACCGATACATATCCCCAGTCCTTTTTCTAAAACATAAATCCATTACTACTTTCTTTTCCAGATTGTCTTATATCATACATCTTTGTCCCTTTTTTCCCTCAAAGATCTGACTGATACACTATTTTATGTATCCTTTCTTCCAATATGTTTCCTGAGTCCATATGCTCTTACATCTTTCTAGGACTATATTTCCATGTGCTTGATAGGAGGTGCCTTCCATCTTTCACTGAAGAGTGCTTGGAACTGGAATTATTTTTCCTAAGTGACCTTTAAATATTAAAACTGTAGTTTTCATAATATATTTAACTTCTTTTTTGAAAATCTTAAATGCTTTATATTTATGTGAGAATATTTATAAATATCCATAATGCACACTGTTTTTCCAATTTTAAGTATGCTGAATATATATATATTTGTGTGTATATACTTTTGTGTATATATATACTTATGTATATGTGTATAATTATTCACTCATAATTTCATATCTATGTAGTACTTAGAGTAAGAAAGCAGTGTTTAAGATAACTTCATAGTCTACTGTAAGACATTATCTACAATACTTGCAACTCAAATCCAACGTCAAAACACTCAAGAAACATTGATTAAATATCTTTCCTGCATTTCCAGGTAAAACAGACTAGCTTAGGAGAACCACTCATCATGAGGTATATTGGCCATAGAAACAAGTCAGCTATCATTTATGAATGATAAAGCATGTAGTAAATTATGTGACCTATAATAGGAGAATGGGAAAAGATGAAAGGCACATCCCTTATCTTCCAAAAACTTTTTATCCATTTGGAAGATATTGAATGGCATACAGGAAATGAGAAATTAGTTTATAAGATAACATGTGAGGTAGAAAAGATAATATTCAGGGAATGCTAACAGTATGCTTGAACTCAGTAGCAGCTGGCAAAGTACTTACTATCTGTACAGTGGAAGAGAGCTAGGTCATAAGAGAAAAAATCCCACCTTCCTAAAATATAGTGTTCATTACCACCATGGTAGGGGATTCCTTGAAACATTCTAAGCTTACAAGTTTATCAGCACATCAGTTTATACACTGGTCAGTTTTACAATAGAAACCAAGAATATTTTTTCTACTTTAAATGTGAATTTTGACTCATTCAGTAATAATTTCTTCTCTTCACAGATTCCATCTATTCAGTCAACATTTCAGTGACAGAATAGTGGGCAGAGGGGAGAAAGAATAAACAGCTAAGGATGGGAGGGAAAAATCTATAAACAATGCCAGGAATAAGTGGGAATCTCTGGGGGTTTCTGTTCCAGAAAATACCTTTAGGAAATAAGATCAAATCCAATGAAATTATGCAGTTAGAAATCAAACTGGGACTTAGAATTCTGTAAACACTGACAACTAATGACAATGGAAAGAATGGAAGCCTCTTTTTAACCAAAAGAAAACAAAAATCAGTAGAAGCCACATTCAGACAGGAAAGTTAAAGTGAGAGGATACTCTTAGCATTTTCATTCATTCTTAACAAAATAGGAATCTTATCAGCAAGTTTCAAGGTATGAGTGAGAGTCGGGGAAAGCTTATGACATAAATTACTCCAGTTCTGATGCAGAAAACTGGTACATGTGAGCTTCTAGGCTTTATTATAGTTTTGAAATTTTAGGTCACAATAGTTCTCCTTTTCCACAGATGCACTTTCCACAGTTTGATTTACCTGCACTTTACATCAGTTTGTGAACCATGATGTTGGAATAATACATGAAAAATTCCATAAACAAATAATACTTAACTTCAAAGTTATGTGATCTTCTGAATAGCATGATAAAGTCTCATGCTGTCCCACTCTGTCCTGCTCAGTGTATCCATGCTGTATACATTACCTACCCATTAATCACTTCATAGCTGTTTGGGGATCAAATTGACTATCATAGTAACATTGATCATTCTTCCCCATTCCTCCCTCCTACACCTTGTATTCTACTTTAACTTCTATAATATCAACCAATGTTTTAAGTTCCCAAATGTGAGTGAAATCACGTAGCACTGGCCTTTCTGTGCCTGGCCTATTTCATTTAACCTCCAGGTTCATCCATATTGTCACAAATTATAGGATTTTCTCTCTTTATTATGGCTGAACAGTCTTCCCCTGTGTATAGGTATCAAATTCTCTTTGTGCATTTGTCAGTTGATGGACTCCTAGATTGCTGCTATTGTTTAGCTATGGTGAATAGTGCTAGAATAAAATGCAGTGAAGATGTCTTTTTAACATAGTGATTTCATTTTCTTTTAATATATACCCAGTAGTGGGATTGCTGAATCATACAGTTGTTCTATTTTTAAAATGTTGAGAGTTGTCCATACTGTTTTTCACAATGGCTGTACTAATTTATCTTTCTGTCAACAGCATGTGAATGTTCTCTCTTCTCCCCCTTTGCCAACACTTGTTATCTGGTCTTTATAATATAATATACATTTTAACTGAAGTGTGGTTTTGATTTTCATTTTCCTGATGATTAGTGATGCTGAGCATCTTTTCATATACCTGCTGGCCATTTGTAGGTCTTCTTTTGAGAAATGTCTATTTGGGTCTCTTGCCCATTTTTTTTAGGTTACTTGAGGGGGGATTGGTTTGGATTTTTGTTTCTTTGAATTGTTACTGAGGTTTGGAGTATGTTATACATTCTGGATATTAAGCCCTTTTCAGATGCATAGTTTACAAATACCTTTTAAATATGTGTTGTAGTCAGATTTTTCACTGTTGTGACCAGAAGACCTGACATGAACAATTAAAGGAGGAAAAGTTTATTTGGAGGTTCAGTTTCAGAGGTTTCAGTTCTAAGGTGGCCAACTCCATTGCTTTGGGCCCAAGATATAGCAGAACATCATGACAGAAGAGAGGGGTGGAGGAAAGTAGCTCAGAGGATGGTCCCAGGGAGCAGAGAAAGAGAGAGACTCACCACAGACAAAATTTATACCCCAAAGGCACACCCCCAGGGACTCACCTACTCCAGCCACACCCTATCTGCCTACAGTTACCATCTAGTTAATTCCTATCTGGGGATTAACACACTGTTTAGGCTAAAACTCTTATAACTCAATCATTTCACCTCTAAACTTCTTGCATTGTCTCACAAATGAGATTTTGGGGGACACCTATTAACCATAACAAAATGCTTCTCAGTATTTTCTTGACATTTGCTGACCTTCCTTAAAACTTATGTTGAACTATTTGTCAGATAGTTTTATCTTCATGCCTTTATGGTCATTTACTGGTACTTTATTTTGTCCCTTTGATATCATGTTTGTTCGTTTGAATTATAATTTACATTTTACTTTTTTTCCAGAAGATAGCTTTTCTTCACCCATTAAGGACCCAGTTTCTTACATGGGCTTTGGTAGAGATCTTGGGGCAGCACCTGAAGATCTAAAACAGGGTGAGGATGTTCAATGTTCGGTCCTTCCCAGCTTCACAAGATGGATTGCTGACCATCTTGTTGTGAATGGAACAGCTCACACAGTAATGCAGCTTCACATAGAGCTTGGGAAGTGCGTAAGCATCGAAAACACTTGCTTTGGAAACATCTCTGACAGCTGCAGCCTCTTTGATGTTTCAAACAATGAATGTCTTAATGGCCTTGTCTTTGGGCATGCACCTGGCACAATTCAGACAACCAATAGGCTGCACATGGCCACGGCCCTTTTTGGCAAGATCGTCACTGCTCTGTTTGTTGGTCATCTTGGAAGCGAGTACCTAAGATGGATGATATATTTCCCTGATTGTCTTTGACTCTTATAGCCATGTATTGATGTCTCTGCACTTGAAATGTGCACTTATGCCACTCTTCACAGACTGACTTTATCTGAAAAGGCACTTCAAAGTCACCTCACCGAAACATTCTGGGAAGGCCATCTGATACAGTTTCAAAGCCAAAGGCCTCTAGGGCTGCCATGGTGCTGGGGTGTGCTCAGAGCCCAGGACCACTGCATGCAGTGTGATGCTGGGATAGATCAGAATCCTGTGACCACTAGGCTGCCTGGTGCTGAGGGCCTTTTGGGTCCCACTGCCACTGTAGTTGGTCCAGCAGTGTTATAAACAGTCTACACCATAGGCCTAACACCTGGGGCTGTGGTCCTATTTGGCATCAGGATGGAGTTCCTGCTCAGTCTGTGAGTGTTGGCCTGGAGTCTGGCTGTGAGTGCATGCCTAGTGCTGAGTTTTATTGTGCCTTGCCTATGTCTGATTGAAGGACAAAATCATATGCTCCCTTCCCTCTCTTTCCCCAAGGCAAATAGAATCTCTCTTCATGCTTTGCTGCCTGGGGTTGGAGAAGAGATGGCCCCAATAACGGAAATTATCCTTCTTACCCTTTTCTATGCATCTTTTCTTATATTTGTGCCACAGCAAAGTACTGTGATCTCTCACTTGGTTCCCTTAGCTCTTGTGAAGATACTGTCTTACAAGGATAATTTTTCAAATTGACGTTTCTACACAGGGGCAATAGCTGAGAAAGTCCTATCACATCATCTTGCTTCACTCCCTCCTCTTTTACAATTTCAATATTGCTTATGTCTGAGCTGGAAAAAATGTAATTAAGAGTATCTGTAACATATATGTGCTTTGGCAATTTTCTGCAAATCTAGGCAAAACCTTTATTTATTTTTTTTTACTTTAGATTGTTAAAATTGTAGGACAAGTCTTTACTCTAAATTTGGTGTATGTTCCTGCACACTCTGTGCAAACTGGGTTGGTGGGCTGGGGTAGAAAGAGACACTGGATAAGAATGAAAGAAATCACTGATGTTACATAATGCCTTCACTGTTTATGGGAATTATTAGTAAAATTTTAGGCAAAGTATGTAGCTTTTATGTAAGTAGTAAAAGGTAGATGTACAAAGTGAAAATATATTGTGGTTTTTCTTTTGTTGATAAAGTTTAGGAATGAATATCATCTAGATGCATATATGCTTAGGTATTATACTAGAATTTTTAAAGCCTTAAAAACAATCATGTAAGGTAAATATTTTTAACTCCACATTTGCAGTTGAGAAAACTGATGTTTAGAAAAGTTTGTTTCATAGTAAATAGCTGAGCCAGTTTTAAAACATGACCTAAAATATTACAAAGGCAAAACTGCTTCCACTGTAGTATATTGCATAGATCTTATTCACCAAGGAGTGGAATATTGTGCTGAGTGGAACATCAGCATCTCTGCAGAGCTTAGGGAAGAATTTTCTCTTCAAACTGGGATTAATTTCAGGAGATGCATGAGTTTCCTTGGATCAAGAAAATGATGTTCTTTAAGAATTGCAGAGGCCAGATGGTGGGTACTTAACTCAAAGGCAAGGTCTGCATAATTATTTGAAGACATTTTTACCCACAGACATCTGAAGATAGTAAGATAAGTGACTAATTTGGGTGTGATTTGCCTTGTATGAAAATACATATATTCTGGCAAGAAGATAATTGACATCAGCCATTCCAATGGAAAAATCACTAAGTTTCAAGACTAAAGGCAGTTCACTGACCCAGAACCCATTGACTGAAGATCCTTTGGGGAGAATCTTGAAAAGCCACAAGTACATATACTAAGCACTCCTCTGATCTATTCTCAAAGAAATGTACAGCAAATTACTAGGTTAACTGTGCATGAGTGTAAGTGGAATATCCATCTGAGGATTCTTGGATATTACTTGTGGAGTGATGCTGCTGTCAGGAGGTCTGAAACATCACCATAATTCTACAGTTAGAAAGGAAACTGTACAGGCTTTACAGTCTTGGCATAAATTAATCTTAGTGGTTCCAGGTGGGTACCACTGTATAAAATAGTGATATAGGGATTTTCCCTCTCTCTTCTTTACTCCCTTAGTGGCTGATAGAGTCTTATATTTTCCCCCTGATCTGTGATATAAGAGCCAGGAAGGGCCAACTAATAAGCAGAAAGGGCAAATGTGGGAAACATCCTTTCCCCGAGTAAAATGAAATCAGAAGCAATATCATACTTGACCAGGAATTCCCAGAGATTAGCTCAATCTTCAAAGACAAAGGATTTAAGAGAGTGATCTTCAACATGCCTCTTTTAATTTAACTATTTTCCTAATTCCCATAAGGAAATAAATAATAATATGTATTTATATGGGAAGAGAATTGGGGCACACTTATTCTCATGTTTTGGGCTATGTTAATTCTCCCTGATTTCTCTCACAACAAAGTTTGTGGTGGTCTTTAGCACCTTCATATTCTATAGATTATGTTAAAATATGTTGATAACATCATGCTAACAATCTGGTGAGCAGGAGGTGGCATCTATAGAAGCATTGTAAAAGTCTAGGAAGGTACACACATTTGAAAGGATAAAAAATTCCGTGATGATTTGAGTTCCAGCCAGACTGGTGAAGTCTCTAGCATGGCAGATCACCCCTGCAGTTTACTATTTTTAAAAAGTTTCAGTATAGGGGCTGGGGTTATGGCGCAGTGGTAGCGTGCTCGCCTAGCACGCGGGAGGCACTGGGTTCGATCCTCAGCACCACATAAAAATAAAATAAAGATATTCTGTCCACCTATAACTAAAAAATAATAAATATTTAAAAAAAAAGTTTCAGTATATACGGCACTTGTAATAAGTCCCATTTCTTTAGTGACTCAAAAGATTGCCAATTTAGAACGGAGTCCAGTAAGGAGAAGGGTTTATTTATAGCTGGTTTTACTTATTTTAAAACTTCGTTTTTCAAAGTCCTAGAAACCCAGGATCTCACTCACGCTGAACAAGCATTTTATAATTGAGCTATTCCCCGAGCACTTATAGCTGGCTTTACACTCTAGGGTGTCTGATGTTGCTGGAGGCTTCCATGGTAGTATGTGATGCTTTATAATGGCTTTGGAAATCCCTAATAGAGAGATATAGTACAGGCTTATAAAATTCTAGATCAAGGTCTTCATGAAAGAACTATTTACAATTTCAAAAATAGCTCTTGACCTATTATTGGGACTTGATAGTACTGAAGTTCTGTCATGAAATATCTGATGATTGCAACTGTAGCTTATCATAACCTAACTCATTTAAAATCCATTGACAATAAACCATAGGGTAGGAATGGGATATTTTAGATCAGGCCTAAGCAGGTTCATGTAAATATTAGTAAGTTGAATAAATATATGGCTCATGACATATATTTTTGCTATATTTATGCTTCTCCCTCAGTTTCATTTATGGTCTCATGGACAACATTGCCTCATATTTTATTATCTAAATTTCAATACATTTGAGAAGAAAAGTGGGCATTCTGAATACCTACTCTGAAATACCCCGCATGTGCTAGAATTATCTAGGCAAATTAATTCTCAGATGAGCCAGAATGGAACAACATGTGGGTGCTAGTCATAAGTGAGTTCTGGCACCACTCAGGCCATTGGTGAAGGGAAATTACCCTAGGAGACATAGTTGTATCCTATATACTCAGAAATTCACTCTGCATATATGAAGAAGTATACTGCAATATGAATACGTATAGACACGAGGCAAGTGACTAATGGCTTGACTGATTGCTCAGATGCTTTCAAATGGTAAAATTAGAAGATCAGAGACAAGTTATCTAGAAAACTGTTTTGGGGATGGTCTTATGGGAGTGGATTCCAGATACGTGGATTTTTGTGTCTTATATTGATATTCAACAGAAAACTTACACTGCAGAGAAGCCATCAATAAGCAGATAGAGGGAACATGTTTTTCTGTGAGATCAGCCAGCCATGTAGTTGGTCATTCCAGTGCAGGTGTAATGTACTTGCTTGTGACTTGAGAGCTTGTGATGGCAAGGGGAACAAGGATTCTTACCAGAGTTGAACTAGCAACTGCCACTTGCATGTCCAGCATTTCAGTAAGAGGAACAGACTGCTGATGCCTCAGTACATCACTATACTTTATGACATAATCAAGCCACTTAGCAGAAAATTAATTATGTTTGATCTCATCCATCTGTGAGGCACATGTCTGACCTTCAAAAAATATGTATTTTTCTTGCCTGTCCACATGCAAGCTCAACCTTCCCAGAATTTCCAATTGTCATAGGTATTTTGTACCACATAATTCAGAAGAACACATTTTATTCCAAAAGATGTGCTAATTGACTCATGACTATGGGGCCTATTCATTTTTTCATACATCTCATGACCCAGAAGATGACTTGGTATTGTTTTAAGTCATGCCTTGTGGGTCTGCTCGAGGAGTTGGGGTCCGGAGAGATGGAAAAAGGGGATTCTCGGGGGAAGGACAAAGTGGAGTCTCACAGGACGAGATTTTGGGGTGAGGGTTTGCAGAGTCACTCCACCCAGACTCCGGGGTAGATAAACTGTTCTGCCTGAGCGAGACTCATAGACATCGTGTATTCCAGAAAGTACAGAAGTTTATATATAGTCCTGGACCAATCATGGCCCAAAGTTACAAACAATGAGGCACCGCTCTCAGGCAGTGCTGTTCATCAGCATAGAATGGGGAAAAACAAAGCGGAAGGGTTGAGGGTCAGAGAGTGCTCCTACAACTTGGAATTACCTGTTACAGGTTTAAGAAAGAGATCAGTTTGAAGACAAAATTCTGAGCCTGAAGCCTGCTTTCTTACAGATTGTGGACTATGCACTGAACCATTTGCCAACCCATGTTGGTATTTTTTCCCCTAACTTGACCATGTTACTTTGGGAATGTAAGAGGTAGAGGTAAGATTGGTTCTCTTGTCATCACCCCCAGAGACTCACTTTTGCAGAGGCTAGTCTTAGGCCTGTGGCTGTAGACATTTCTATATTTCTCAAAGAATGACTCTACCAGAAGACACAGTAAGGACTATTTGAATTTACCATATGCCTACTACTGAGACACTTTCAAATCCTCATGCCAATGGACCACCAGACCAAGAAAGAAGTTAGCAAACTGGCAAAGATGATCAACTTTCATTGCTGTGGAGGCTACATTTGAGGCTACACAATGCATGAAAGATAATGTTCTTTGGGAAGTCATTAGATTCATTGGAGCATCTCTGGGTACTTCTGCACCTAGAAATAATGACTTGAAAAGGACACAGCCATTACATTCAATTTCATTTTTTGTTAAGAATATAATCTTCACAAAAGCAGGGAAATTATTTTGTTCATTTATGTATCCTAAGTGGCTAAAACATAGTAGGAGCTTAACAAACATTTTTTTAAAAATATATGAACAAACAATAATGTAACTAATAAAAATTAAGAGGAGAATAATTAAGATGGCACAAGTTTACAAAACTTAATGAGAATTTATAATCTCAAATTTTGATACATAGTAAACTACAACATAACTAAAGTTTAATTATTAAGCACTATAACAAAAAGGATATTTCTATTAGTGGTTGCCTCTAGTTAGTGTGAATGGGATGGGAAGTCTACTTTTGTTTTATTTCTTATTTTCATCAAAATAAGTGCACATAATCTGTTCTATAAATTTTATAAAGGCAAAGATTTTCAATGCAGTTATTTTTATCTGTACATTGCTACTTCTGGAGAGTACAGAGACTTATCTTTTGATTAAAGGTTTAGCTTTTAACTCCACACTGATATTCCTTTCAGTAAGTTCATATCATAATCCACAGTTTAGTTGATAGTCTATGTTTGTCATTATGAAAATATTGCTTCCTACTTATTAAAAGAATGTGTGTACCTAAGTTTCCTTACTGCTACACATTTTTAAAATGTTAATGACTGCTTTTTATATGTTTAGTACTTTTTTTCCAAATATACTTATGGCTGTAATACAACTTAGTTATTTATCCAAATGTACAAATAGTTTCCAAATCTCTATCAGTTTTTATATCTCCCTATTAAGATCCATTTTTGCACAATCCTACATCTTCCTGATCCACCCTAGCCCTGCTGCTGCAGTTCTTGCTGTGAGATTCTCCTTTCCTATTCTCCGTCCTGCTTTCCAAGACATGGCTAATGCATCAAACTCATTTACAATGATTTAAATATAAAATAAAGAGGGTGAAACTGGCTTAGATAATTTGTAGATCTCTGCTTTTTTCTTTATTCCTTTATTTTATTTAAAAATCATTTTTTCCTGGTAAACGAGTTTGTGTGAGACATTTTTGAATCTTTGCACCACTGAAAACTAGTTTTTATTCTGTTTTATTTCATAAGCATTAATTTGGATATATAGAAAGTTCTGTGCTTTGGAGTATATTGTTTGAAGTAGTGCCTCATGGGTCTGCTCGACAAGTTGGGGTCCTGAGATACAAAAAGGGGTCTTTGGAGAAGACGAAGTGGGGTCTCACAGGATGAGACTTTGGGGTGACTGTCCACGGAGTCACTCCACACAGACTCTGGGGGTAGGTAAGACTGCTCTGCTGGAGCAAGACCCAGAACCCGTTTATTCCAGAAAGTACAGAAGCTTATATAGGGTCCCAGGACCAATCATGGCCCCGAGGTTACAACCATGAGGCATGCTCTGCCTCAGAGCGTGGGAAAAGAGGGAAGGGAGGGATTGAAGGTATGGGGAGTGCTCCTACAGGAGTATTTAATACCTTCTAGTTCCCAGTATTTTATCCATTCCCTTTTCTCTTCATAGATGTTCTCCTCTTTTTCTGTCCCTCTAGGAGATTAAAATATTCTTTATCACTCACATGGTAAACTTACACAAGACTTTAATTCCATTCAGCACACTCAGCAAGCATTTCATAATCAGTTCTAATTTTGAAGCTCTGGTCTTTTAGTTCTGACAAAATTTGCTGAATGATTCTGTATGATTTGAGAAGAAGTCTTTTACTTTCCATTTTGTTTTGTAGTTGTTACTTTGCTATCTTCGTTTTACAACTTACTTCAGGCATGAACCTAGAGAACGTTGTGGCCGTGCACCTAATGGTACAGAAGAAGCTCATTATGTGGGAGAGCATGAAGGCCATGTTCAGGAAGAAGCAGAGATTCTAGATGGGCAGGGAGTCCTGAATACATGTACCTTCCAGGTGCCAGCTATCCCTTGGATTCCTGCAGCTGTATTTCTTCTGACTTTATAGAGACCCCCATTTTGATTTGAGCTAGTATGATTTGGGTGTCTTTAATAACTCTAAACTTAGTCCTTAATATCCGTGTGTCTTATTGACATGTGGAGAGGCAGTCACCAGTTTGGGCTATTTGATGTCCAAAGATAAAGCATTTCATTAAACTTTCCTTGACTATTCCATTTCTAGCTCTCATTGTTCATTTTACATACCAGCTGGAATGGATCAAAGGGTGTCCAGATAGCCATATATATTCTTTCTGGGCATATCTGAGGGCAGGGAGTGTTTCTGGATAAGATTATCATTTAAATCAGTGGACTTAGTCATGTAGATTGCTTTTTCCTCTAGTGTGGACACCATCCATTCCCTTGAAGGCCTGAAAAGAAAAAAAGAAGGGAAGGAGGAACTCATCTCTATTTCTTCCTGCCTATTTGCTTGAACTGAGATCCTCGTGTTCTCTTGCCCTTAGGCTGAAATTTTCACTATGGGCTCCCTTGCTTCTCCAGCAATAGGACTTGAACTGTTCCATCATTTTTTTGTTCTGTATCTTCAACCTTTGGGAGGCAGATCATGGGACTTCTCAGCCTCCCAATTATATAAGCCAATTATAATCTTTGGGATGCATATGTACTTAAGTGTATGTACACACACACATGTGCACGTGCGCACATCCTATTGGCCTTTTTTTTTTTTGTATTGTAAGAATCTTATTAATGTGCCAGTCATGCCCTGACTGGGAATCTCTTCCTTAGCCAGTGAGTGACCAACACCTGTTTGAAGAGAATAGATGATTACTTAAAGAATCTTGGTTGGCATTAACTTCATGATGAAATTGAGATCGTATTCTCAATGTCATTTAAAGATAAGATGAAACAACGATAAGCTATTGGAAATAATTCAATCATATTCATATCCAAAGGTCAAAAGCTAAATTTAATCAGGATTATTTCTAAATGTTTTCCAGCAAAATCAAGTAAAAAGCCACATATATGCTTGAGGAAAAAATTGTCATGTTAATAATTTTAGGTTGTATTTTAACTACATCATAGAGAAATAAATATGCAAGAAACATGCTTAAATCACTATAAGAACTTTCATGTTAAATTCTAATTGTATATTTTTATAATTCTTACATAAAGTAAGCAACCAATAAGTCTTCAGTATAAAAATTGTAAAAAAGTTTGAGTTCCAAGATTATATAAATTATAAGATTTTTTATGTTCAAAGAATGATTTGGTTCACCAAAGGATATATCAGGAAAAAAAATAGCATTAAGAGTTCTTCAGAAGATTAGTATACTAAAATTTTCAACTTTGTATCATGTACCATGCAAGGGACATAATGTCCCATAGGCTGCTATCTTCAGGGTTGAAATTCTATAATCATATTTAGTATATTTTAGTAACTCTGAAAAAATTGTAACTACTGGAAATTTCAAACCAGCAAAATTTAAGATAATTCCAGGTACATACCACCACTAGTAGAGATATCATTTAAAGATTATATACCACTCAAATACCAGCAAGTTTCTTTGGTTTGTGATTGACAAGGACCATAAACCATTGCTAAATAAAAATGGGAGTGGAGCAAGGAAGAAGGAAAATGTTTTTTATCACTGTTTTAGTCTTTTCACTATGGAATCCAAAATAAACATTTCAACTTTCATTTTTCATTTTATACTTCAGTTGCATGACATTGATCATTAATGTTACAGTTTCTCTGCAACATCAGTTAAAGAGGGATTTAGTCTGGGAATGGGCTATGCTAACAGAGTTAGGAAGTGTAATAAATGGAATGAAACATACCCTCACTATGTGCTTTCTGACTGTGCAGCCTTTGTGAAAAGGAAGTGACTAGTTACTGGAGCCAAGTGGACACTGGATGTTTTAAGCCATTTTGTGAGTAGGGAAAATTCTTTAATCAGCAGATGAATTGGACTGTACTATAATGCAGTTAACTTGCTTTAGGAAGAAAAATACTCTATTTTAGGAGCACTGAACTCTGGCCAACTCAGTAAGAGCATAAATTCTATCTTCTTTTCACTAGGTTTTCATGAATTTGGGTGTGTTACTAAGTTCATGCATATTTAAAATTTAGAATTGAACTTTTCGGAGCATAGAATTTTTTCATGAAGAAATCCTCTTTCTCTTAAGTAATACCTTTATTCTTTTATATCAGCCTCTCTTTTATTTTGAGACAGGGTCTCACTAAGTTGCTGAGGGCCACGCTAAGTTGTTAAGTCTAGCTTTGAAATCACGATCTTCCTCTCTCAGCCTCCTGAGCTACTGGGATTACAAACATGCACCACCATGACTGACTGCCTTTTTATATTTTGATGTTGTATATTTGTTGGAATTCTTTTGCATTTATGCTCAGGAAGGATATTAACCTCTATTATTTTCTTATTTTTTAAAAAAAAAATGATTTTGAAAGTGTTTCTAATTGTTTGAAAACTTATAATTTTTCTTAAAATTTGGTAGAGTCCATCAGCAAAGTAATCTGGGTCTTAATTCTTTGTTGGAAGTATTTTAACTATAAATTTAATTCTTTTGATTGAAATAGGTGTATTTCATTTTTGAATGAATATTGCTACCTTGAGTATTTTAAGGGATTGTACATATTTCATTAGGTTCTTAAATTCTGGGGCAAAAGATTTTGATCATATTGTCTTTTTACTATTTTAAGAGCAAAAATATTAATCTTTCATTTCTTTTTTTTTAAATATTTATTTTTTAGTTGTAGGTGGACACAATAGCTTTATTTTTTATTTTTTATGTGGTGCTGAGGATCGAACCCAGTGCCTCCCGCGTGCTAGGCGAGCACGCTACCACTGCGCCATAACCCCAGCCCCTTCATCTTTCATTTCTGAGATTGATATTCTTTGGATCAGGCTATCAAGAAGTTTAACAATTTTATAGATTTCTACAAAAAGTTTCATCAATTGTAGCATTTGTTTATAATTCCATTGATTTCTTTTTTTCAGTTTTTTTTCTTTTTTAGTTGTAGATGGACATAATACCTTTATTTTATTTATTGTTTGTTTATTTATTTATGCAGTGCTGTGCCTCCTTTGTGCTAGATAAGCACTCTACCACTGAGCCACAACCCCAGCCCAATTCCATTGATTTCTGCTCGTTTCTTTTTGTCTACTTGCTTTGAGTTTAATCTGCTCATTTTCTAGGTTCCTAAGGTCAAAGTTAAAAACTTGAGATTTTTTTCCTTTCCAAATATAAGCATTTAGTGTTATAAGTTTTAAATACCATTTTACTACACCCTACAAATTTTTTCATTTTTCCTTTAAGTGAAAATGTTTTCTAATATCACTTGTTACTTTCTCTTCAAACATTGACTTCTTTAATAGTTTGTTAATGGTGTCTAATTACATGATGATCTTAAAACACTGATTCTACAATTTCAATTTTCTGAACTATTTTATGACTTTTTGTTGTGGGGGAAAATACCCTTGTATTTTTTACATTATTAGATAGCTCAAGCCTTCTGAGCAAAGGATGTTTTTGCATAACAATAATGCTTAGAAACTAGAGATATTGTCTCCCTAAGAACAGAGAATCTTTTTGACATACCAGAATTAATAAAGAAAAAGCTCTCACCTCACCCTCTCTAAAATCATGTGCACTTTAAAATAATTGTATTCTGCTGTTGTTTGAATTGTTTACATATAGACAAACAGTTTGGTAGTATTTTGTAGGTTTTCTCTGTTCTTAATGACTAGTTTGTGTTCTATTGATTGAGAAAGGAGTGTCAAAATCTTCAACTATATTTGTAGACTTGCCTATTTCTTTTTGGATCTATTAGCTTTTGTTTCATGTATTTTGAAAATCTTATTAAATGCATATATTTTTAGGATTTCAATGAATTCTTGGTGAATTAACACTTTTATCACTATCATATTCCTATTTTCCCTAATAATATTCCTTGTTCTAAAGGTTACTTTCCTTTTCTCCTGTTTAAAGATCGGATTTATTGAGCTACAATTTACATACAATGAAACATACACTTTAATACTCAGTTTTAGCAAATTTTTGTATCTGTGTATTGACTGCATCGTATAATGCTAAGCATATCTTTTTTTATTGGTTCTTTTTAGTTATGCATGACAGTAGAATCCATTTTGACATAATTACATATGCCTGGATTATCTCTTATTCTAGTTAGGACCCAATTCTTGTAGATGTACATGATGGTGGCATTCACTGTGATGCTTTCATATATGTACATAGGAAAATTTTGTCAGATTCATTACACTGTCTTACCTGTTCCTATCCCCGTTTCTTCATTTCATTTCCCATTGTCTAATTTACTCAACTTCTATTTTTCCCCCCATCCCCTCTTATTGTGGTTTAGTGTCCACGTATTAGAGGAAAACTAGTATGATAGTCTTCAGATCCATCCATTTAGTAGCAAATGTTATAAAGTCATTCTTTATGGTGGAGTAATACTCCATTGTGTGTATATACCACATTTTCCTTATTATTCATCTGTTGAAGGACACCTAGGTGGTTTCCATAGCTTAGCTATCATGAATTGAGCTGCTATAAACATTAATGTGACTGTGTTACTGTAGTATGCTGATTTTTAAATCATTTGGATTTATATCAAACAGTGGAATAACTGGGTCAAATGGTTCCATTCCTAGTTTTTTAAGGAATGTCCATCCTACTTTCAAGAGTGGTTGTACCAATATGCAGTCCCACCAGCAAATGTATGAGTGTAGCTTTTTCTGCATATCCTTGCCAACGTTTATTGTTACTTCTATTGATAATTGCCATTCTGACGGGAGTGAGATGAAATCTCAGTGTAGTTTTAATTTACATTTCTCTAATTGCTAGAGCTGTGGAAATATATGTTGACCATATTTCTTCTGTGGAGTGTCTGTTCAACTCTTTTACCCATTTATTGATTGGGTTTTTTTGTTTTTAAGTTTGAGTTCTTTATATACCTTGAAGATCAATGCTCAATCTGAGGTGCAGGTGGCAAAGATTTCTCCCATGCTCTATGATCTCCATGTTTTTGATTTTTTTTTCTGTGAAGCAGCATTTTAGTTTGATACCATCCCATTTATTGATTTTTGGTTTTACATCTTGGATTTTAGGAATGTTGTTAAGGAAATCAGTTCCTGTGCCAATATGTTGGAGTATTGGGCCTACATTTTCTTCTAGTAGGTATAGGGTTTCTGGTTTAATACTAGGTACTCTATCCACTTTGAGTTTTGTGCAGGGTGAGAAATAGAGGTTAAATTTCATTCTACTACATATAGATTTCCAGTTTTCCCAGCACCATTTGTTGAGGTTATCTTTTCTCCAATGTAGGTTTTTGCCACCTTTGCCTTATATGATGTAATTATGTGTTTGTGGGTTTGTCTCTGTGTCTTTTATTCTGTTCCATTGGTCTTCTTGCCTGTTTTGGTACCACTACCATGCTGTTTTTATTAAAATGGCTCTATAGTATAATTTGAGGTTTGATATTGTGATGCCTCCTGCTTTACTTTTCTCCCTTAGGATTGCTTTGGCTATTCTAGGTCTCTTATTTTTCTCCATAAATTTCAAGACTGCTTTTTCTATTTCTATAAGAACCTCATTGGAATTTTGAGGTTGCATTGAATTGCATTGAATCTGTCTAGCACTTTGGTAGTATGGCCATTTTGACAATATTAATTCTGCCTATCCAAGAACATGGGAGATCTTTCCATCTTCTAAGGTCTTTATTTCTTTCTTAAGTGTTCTCTAGTTTTCATTGAAAAGGTCTTTCACCTCTTTTGTGAGGTTAATTCCCATTTTTTGAGGCTATTGTGAATAAGATGCTTCTCTTAATTTCTTTTAGCTTGAGTGATCATTGGTGTATAGAGACACAATTGATAAATGTTAATTTTGTATTATACTACTTTGCTGAATTCATTTATGAGTTCTAGAAATTTTCTGGTGGAGTTTTTGGGTTTTCTAAATATAGAATCTCATCATCAGCCAACAGTTTGAACTCTTCTTTTCCTATTTGAATCCCTTTAATTTCTTTCTTTTGCCTAATTGCTCTGGCTAGAGTTTCAAGGACTATGTTGAATAGAAGTAGTGAAAATGGGCATCTTTGCCTTGTTCCTGTTTTTAGAGGAATCTTTTCAGTTTTTCTCCATTTAGAATGATGTTGGCCTTGGGTTTGTCATATATAGCTTTTACAATGTTGAGGTAATTTCCTTTTATCCCTATCTTTTCTAGTCTTTTAAACATGAATAGATGCTGTATTTTGTCAAATGATTTTTCTGCATAATTGAGATAATCATTTGATCCTTGTCTTTAAGTCTATTAATGAGGTGAATTACATTTATTGATTTCCTTTTGTTGAACCAACCTTGCATCTCTGGGATAGTGCACCACAATCAAGTGGGGTTTATCTTTTTCATGTGTTTTTGTATGCAATTTGCTAGTATTTTATTGAGAATTTTTGAAATCTGTTTTCATCAAGGATATTGGTCTGAAGTTTTATATCCTTGATATGTCTTTTTCTGCTTTTGGTGTCAGAGTGATGCTAGCTTCATAGAATGAGTTTGGAAGGGTTCCCTCCTTTTCTATTTCATGGAATTATTTGAGGAGGATTGATTTTATTTCTTTCTTGAAGGATGGTAGAACTTGGCTATGAATCCATGTGGTCCTGGACTGTTCTTTGTTGGTAAGCTTCTAATGGCTTCTTCAATTTTATTACTTGAAATTAAATTTTCTGTGTGCTCCTTGTTCAATTGAGTAGGTCATACCGTCCGTAGGAATTTGTCAATATCTTCAAGATTTTCTAGCTTATTGGAGTATAAATTTTTAAAGTAGCTTGTGATTATCCTCTATTTCAGTTATATCTGGTGATACTTTCATCATGGATTTTAAAAATTTGCCTTTTTTTTTCTCTTTTGTTTAGGGTTTATCAATTTTGTTAATTTTTTCAAAGAACCAAATTTCAATTACTTGATTCCCACCCCCACCAATCAATTTTTTTAACTCTGTTTCATTGATTTTTGTCTCTGATTTTAATTATTTCCTGTCTTCTGCTGATTTTGGTGTTGATCTGTTCTTTTTCTAGGTCCTAGAGATATAATGTTAGATTATTTATTTGCTCTTTCTGTTCTTTTAGTGTATAAGCTCAATGCCATGAACTTTCACCTTAGAACCACCTTCAGAGCATCCTAGAGATTTTGATATATGATTTTCATCTACTTCTAAGTATTTTTTTTACCACTGTTACTGTCCTTTTTATTATTCAATAGTGAATTATTTAGCCTCCAGGTTTAAGAGTAATTTATATTTTTTATCTCATCATTTATTCTATTTTCATTCCATTATGATCTGATAGAATGCAAGGTATTATCTCTATTGTTTTTGTGTGTTTGCTAAGAGTTATATTGTGTCCTAAAATATGGTCTATTTTAGAAAATGTTCCATGTGCTGCTGAGAAGAAAGTATATTCAGTCACTGATGGATAAAATATTCTACATATGCCTATTGTCTAAATTATTGTGTTTTTTAGTTTCTTAGCTTTATTTAGTATTTGGATGATCTGTTTACTGATGAAAGAGGCTTATTAAAGTCACCCCGTATTATTGTATTGTGGTCTATTTGATTTTTAATATTGAAGACGGTTTGTTTGTTTGTTCATATAAGCTCTGTTGTTTGGATCGTAGATATTTATGTCTGTTATATTTTGTGGTTGTATGAGTCCCTTAAGCAATATGAAATAGACTTCTTTGTATTTTCTGATTAACTTTGGCTTGGTGTCCACTTTATCAGATATGAAACCCTGCTTGTTTATGAGCTCCATGTGAATGATATATTTTTTCCCATCCTTTAACCTTCAGTTTGTGGGTGTCTTTGCCTATGAGGTGACTCTCTTAGAAGCAGCATGTTGTTGGGTGTTGTCTTTTAATCCAAATACTATGAAGTATTTATGAATATCAAACAAACCCTCCTCCAGATCATCTGAAGAAATACCAAATAAAGAAGCTACAGAACTAAAAAATCCAGCCTATGTCTTTTTAATGATGAATTGAGTCTACTAATATTCAGTATTATTGAGAGATATTTATTTCCTGTCATATTGATTCATTTATAGTTTTTAAGGTGAGTTATATTCTCCTTTGATATTCTATTCTTCTACTGTAGTTTCACTCTATGCTAATTTTCATTTGTATTCTCCATTTCTTCTTCATGAAATATTTTATTGAATACGTTTTGTAGTCTGGCTTCCTAGGTATGAATTCTTTAACTTTTGTTTATCATGGAAAGTTTATACCTCATCTTCAAATCTGAAGCTAAATTTTGGTGAATGTAGTATTCTTGGTTGGCATACATTTTCTGTCAGTGCTTGGCACTTATTATCTCAAGGCCATCTAGATTTTATTGTCTGAGTTGAAAAATCAAAATTGATTTTAGCCAGGCCCGGTGGCTCAAGCCTGTAATCCCAGCACTTAGGGAGGCTGAGACAGGAGAATCGCAAGTTCAAAGCCAACCTCAGCAACAGTGAGGCACTAAGCAACTCAGTGAGACCCTGTCTCTACATAAAACACAAAATAGGGCTGGGGATGTGGCTCAGTGGCCGAGTACTCCTGGGTACTAAAAAAAAAAAAAAAAAGATTGATTTACCTCTAAATGTGACCAGTCATTTTTTTCTCTACTGGCATTAATCTATCTTTATTTTGTCATGTAGGCATTTTAATAATGATGTGCCTTGGAGTGAGTCTGCAGTAAATTTTAGATCCAGTATGCCTTCTGTATTTTATTATCCATTTCATTCTTAAGATTTGGAAAATTTTATGAAATTATTTCATTGAAAATATTGTGCATTCCTTTAGTTTGTACTTCAAAGCTTCATCTAATCTTAGATTTGGCCTCCTAATGTTATGCCATATTTCTTGAAAATTCTGTCCATGATCTCTTAACATCTTTTCCCCATGATCAACTTTAATTTCAAGATTGTGTACTTTGTTGTGTGAAAATCTAAATTCTAAATGGTCTAGTTGGTTGGTGATGCTTTCTATTGACTTTTTAATTTGGTTTATTTATTCCTTCATTTTGGATATTTCCAATTGATTATTCTTCAAAATGTCTGTCTATTTGTTGAAGTGATCTTTCACTTCTTTTATTTTCTCTCTGATTTTACTCTTTACATCATCTTTTTTTTAAAATATGTTTTTAGTTGTAGATGGGCACAATATCTTTTTTATATGGTGCTGAGGATCAAACCCAGTGCTTTACACATGCAAGGTGAGTGCCCTACCACTGAGCCACAACCCCAGCCCTTTATGTCATCTTTTATCTTGCAGATCAGTTTAACTAAACTTTTGAAATTCCTTCTCTGACATTTCCTTCACTGTAGAGTCTGTTGAGTCATTCTGGTTTGTTTGGGATTGTTTGTTCTCTTTATTTATCATATTGTTTGTGTATCTATTTAAATGAATCTGAAGCAGTAGAGCTTCTACTCTACAAGCTTTTAGTAACCCTGTAGGTTTCCAGTGATTAGGGGTAGCCAAATAATAGCAACAATCTATGCATACAATATATAGCACTAAATCAAGTACTTAGTTCCTATTAAGACATCTACAATGTGAATTGACACAAATAGAAATGGCTGATCTTGCCATTTCTATCAGTAAAGATAAGTAATCATGAATTATGTCTGGCATAATATCAAACAATAGGTGTTATATATGACTCCAGCTGTATTAATTGTTACTATAGCATTAATGGTGGGGTCTGGCATTCTATAAACCAAGTAGTATTAAGAGAAGTTAGAGTTCATTAAGTGGAAAGAAAAAGAGGTCAGAGGGTAGAAAAAGGTTTGTATATTCAAAAGGGGAATGGAGCAGATGCACAAGTGACCTAGGATGTGTTGTTTATGAGGGGAGAGAAGAAAAATTAGAAATAAAAGAATTAAAGGAAGAGTTAAAGGGAACAATAAATTTTGGCTTTAGCAAAGACAAGAAAAAGAAATGAGGGAAACAGAGTTGTGAAACAGTTAATACAAGTATACTAATCAAAAGCCCTAACCCTCAAAAAACAGAGTAAGGAAAAAATGAATACCATCAAGAGATGCTAGAAATGAGAAAGCCAAAACAAATATGTATATGTACAAATGTATAAAAGCCCATCATATCCATTATGTCCATTATGTGTCAATCAGTACACATTCAGTAAAATCAGAATAGTCAATGGGAGTATGTACTCGCTGTCTGTACCAAATTCTGTTTCTCAACTTCCCATCTCAGAATGGTGTGGAGTGGGATGGGAAGTGATATGGGCTCCACTCCCAGGATATAGATGCTGCTGGGTTCTGAGATGAGTTTCTGGGGGTGAAGCTTCCCAGAGCAGGTCTTAGATCTAGTATGGCACCACATGTTTTACTGCATGGGGAGTTGTGTGGCATTAAATTGATGCACCACTAGGACTGTACCCCAGGAGTCTCCACATAGCTCCACTCATAGGATGGGGGAGCTGCTTCTGTTGCTAATGGATACTGAGACTCCGTTCCCAAGAGCCCTCACTCCTGCCCATTCAAATTCTGAACCTGTTGTCTCTGGTCCTGTGTGCTTCAGAACTGAAAGGATGGAGGGAGATGGGCTCTTTTCGGTCTCCCCGACCTGTGTTACCCCTAGACAAAATACTCTCCATGCCTGAAATTCTCTGGATTTGCTAGGCTCAGTCTAGGTCCTGCACTGGTATCTGCCAGAATCATGTATTGGACTCAGACCCAAACCCATGGATCTGAGCTCTCCATTTCTTTTGGCTCCATTGCAACATGGTCATCCTATAATGGCTCCAGTTTCAGCTCCCCATGCATAGCCGGCAGACTCAGGTGTCTTTCTTGAACCAGTTTAATGAGTTGAATACCCTCTAGGTTGGCCCAGGGTAGGCTGCCACTCCAATCCTGGGATTCTCCATGCTAAGACTGTCTGCAGCACTTCTCAGCCTTTTCCGACCATATTTATTCATTTCCTCATCTCCCACCAGGAGCCCAGCTCCAATTTTGTTCCCTTTCTTTGTTTAATGTGCCCCAAATTTCCAAGTTTCCAAGTCTGTGAAGTCCCTTTTTCACCCACCAGAGAAGCAATATTTCCACTGCTTGAATCTCATGTTACCAAGCTGTGAAAAATTCTGCTTCCCTCTAGCCCACCATCTCCAGGTTTACTTTCTTTTATAAAATTATCATCAGTTCAAGTTTCTTTTGATTAACATTTGCACAATAATTATTATTGTTTTACCTTTACTGTATTTCTGTATACATGAACAATGATTCTTAAAGAGAGCACACAGGTCATTTTAAAACAGTCTGACAATCTCTGTCTTCTAATTGATGTATTTGGACTATTTACATTCAATGTAATTATTTATAGCATTAAAAGATACATCTTTCCAGGTAATTTCCACTTGTTCTCTCATTTCTTCTTTATTCATTTTTCTACCTGCATTTTAATTTGTTACTTGCATTTCCACATTCCTTATGGCCCTGTGTTGACTTTATTTTCCCTATTGACTTATTTATACATTTTTTGAAGTAGGTTCCCTAGGGCTTACAATATGCATCTATAATCTGCCTACATTTTTTTTTTCTATCCACAAATTTCCCAAGGGAAATTTTATTGCTAGTTCTAGTTTATTTCATCCCCAGAGACCAACTGCAACCAAATAAGGCAAACATAACTCAAGATTTTATTGTATTTGTAATAAAACAGTGAAACTCAGAACTGGATCACTTGGTACTTTCTCTTGTTATCTCCTCTCAGTTCAAAATGCTTGTATCTCTTAATAGCCAACATTTTCTTAGATGCATAGTTGAGCCTTGTGAACTTGAGCCTCAGCACCATGTTCTTTGTAGTTTTAGCCTTTCCTCAGAAAGTCTGTCCTGCCCACCACAGCCATTCTGCTTCCTAACATAACCCTGCTGTTCTGAGCAGAGGCAGAATCCTTGCCCTCCTTGCACTGTGTCATTGTGGGGTTGGCACTTGCTACACTTCTAATGGAAGGACTGGTGGGTTTGGGGAACTTTCACCCTGTTGGAGCACTATTCACACACACACACACACACACACACACACACACACACACACACACAAACTAGTCTACCTTGAAATGTTACACATCTCATGTAAGCATAAAGCTTTGTGACAATACCTTTAAAAACTTTCACACATCCTCTGTTGTCTTAATACTATATTGACTCTTCCACATTCATCAACCCACAGTATATTACTATTTTTGCATTAGACATTGCTACATTTAAATCAATGAAGCATACAGAAATATTTTCATTCTAACCATTTTCAGAGATGATCATTTTTTATACAGATACAAATTTCTATTTGATATTGTATTCACTTTTTCCCAAAGAATTTTCTTTATTACTTATAGTTGCAATACTGGTGGTGATAGATCCTCTGATGCATTGTTGTCTAAAAAGTCCTCATTTCTTCATTTTATTTTATTTTTAAAATTCTTAAATTTTATGTACTAAAGATATACAACAAGATATGGGATACATCTAGATAGTAAAAAATGTTTTTATAGTGAAACAAATTAGCATATCCATCTGTTCCATGATTTTCTTTCTAGGGGAGGTTTTTGATTACTTTTCCATCTCTTTGTCATTGCTCCATTTATTGCTCCAATAAATAAATAACAAAGAGATGTTTTTCCATCTCTTTGTTATTTATTTATTAAATACAAATTGTTAAGAATTTATATTTAATTCTAACTAAAATTTGATAGATGGTGTTTTTCTAGGAATTATCCATTTCTTCTAGATTTATTTAGCTCACAGTTTGGAAGATTCAAAGTCCATTTGATTGGTCTCTGGAGAGGGCATCAGATGCCATCATATATGATTAGAGCATCCTCAGAAGCAAGTAATTACATCCCAAACCAGGAGCAGAGACAGAGTGGGTGGGGCAAGACTTATTCCTTTTTACAATAGCCCTACAAGAACTATCAAAAAGTTTCCAAGAGAGATAACAAAAGGGTCACATGAGAACTTAAAAAAAATGCATTCCATGAAAAATACCTCACACCCTCAAAGGCTTTACCTCCCAAAGTTCCCCGACCCCACCCTAAGGTCCAAATCTTTAATCATATTGTACCTTTGGAGGGACAAAACCATATTCAAATCGTAGCAGATTAATATTTGAAATTTGAAATTTCCACTTCATTAGGGTCACTGCCTAAAGAATTACTGCTTTGCTTTGGTGTCACGTTGACTTGCATTTTCATGTTTCTTGTGGCCCTGTGTTGATGTCTGCATGTCTGGCAGAACAGTTACCTCTTCAAACTTCTATAAGGGAAGACTTTGACCTGCAGATGGGCCTGAGGCTGCTAGATGAGCAAGGTTCAGTGGTATAGTATCCATCCATGCATGCTGTTCCGCTGTAACCCATGTCAGAGATGGCTGCAGATAACTCAGTGATCTAGGCGACAGTAGTTTGTAGCAGTGATGGTGTCTGTGAGGTAATTAGGGAAAAGGCTTTAGGAATCCTTCTGGACTTATTTTCCTCACAGAGGAGTGTCTCAGCTAAGGGGATCTCTGGTGTTGATCTGACATGGCTTACAGGGATGCAGGGAACAGGTGATTAGCGTGGCTGTGGAGCTAAGTTCCTAGGCTCAGGGTCTTGCAATACTGCTATAGCACCTGAAAATTTATGTGCTACAGCAGTATTTATCTTTCCAATTTACTGATGGTCTTGGTAAAGCATTTCCTTATCTCTGCATGTGTTTTATTTCCAGTATGACCATTTGACTTTTTAATATTTTCTATTTCTCCTAAAACTCCCCACACATGCTTGTATTTTTAATCTGTAAAGATTTTAGCATATGGCTGGTCCTTTTGCTGCTGTACCTTCAGCCAGTGCTCCTAAGTGTTCAGTTATGTTTGATTTAGTGCTTATTTTCCTTAGAACTTAATTTCTGGCATGATTTGCAGCCTTGAAAGGAAAGGTCTTCTCCAGAAAGAATTGCCATTTGCACAGAGACTAATAGTTTGAAGTCATTCTGAATGAAGTTCTTGTCTTGGTTTTCTCAAATTAATGAGTCTTTTTAATGTGACCTTTTAAACCAAATTTTGGTTGTACATAATTAGTGGAGATATTTCCCTTGAACTTTGTACTCAGGTTTGAAGAGTCGGTTTTTCTTGTAATTCCTGAAGTAGTAACAGAATTTCTACAGGATAGTGGGGTCTTTGGTGCTCAGATTCCCTGGGGGGGAACATACTATTACATTCCCTGCACATTTACTTCCTTTTGCTTACATCCCTAGTCACCTCCTTTTCATGGAAGACCTGAGAATTCCTTACTCTCATTCAACTTGTGTCTAGGAAAATATTTTCTATACTGTGTTAAGGAATATATAATTTTGAGGGGGTTGGAGGGGTTGATTTGGGGAATCAAATCATTTATAGTGTTAGAAATGGGATTTGTCCTAGTTGTTAAATTTTTAGGTGGTGAAACTGACTCTCATATCCATGTTAAAGTTTTGCAAGGTTAATCCTGGAGTCTGAGTTTTATCTTGTTAGACAATCTGATTGCTGTTCTAGGACTGTCCACAGATGAATAAAATTATCTCTGCCTATGAAACAGTATTCTAAACTAGTGCCAAGCAAATGATTAAAGCAGATAGTAAGCGTCATCTATTAAAGTTTAAATTTAAAAATGAAACATACATCCCCATATACCTACCACCCACATTCAATAACTATCATTTTTTACCATTTCAGTTTCATCTATTCACTTTGTTTCTTTCTTCCTAAAATCACTTAATACTGACTTCAGCTATCGTATAGTTTTCTATGTATTTCTATATGTACCTCTAATAGATATGGATATTTCCTTTCCATGCCTTGATTTTCTGCACAGACTTGTCCCACATATCAGTGATGCTACACTTAAGAGACAACACGAAATCTGTTTTGAGTTTTCTCATCAATTTCTCTCCTGTTTCATTCAATGATAATCATTATTTAAATAAATTAAAGTTTCCAAAATAGAAGCATTCTAATTCTAGCATTTTTTTAGTGCTGTTTATTTCCTCGTTACTTATTTAACTTTTATTCTTGTCATAATGACAAATTATTTTATATGTATCTGTGAGGTACAAAGCAATTCATTAATACAGTGTGGAGTTAATTAAACCAAGGTTTAATAGACCCATCACTTCAAAAATTTGTTTTTGTGATAGAAATATTTGAAATCTGCTGTCTTAATAATTTTGAAATCTGAATTTACCACATCATGCAATAGATATAAAAAAAAAAGCTCTTCCTTCAGTGTAAGTAAAATTTTATGTGCTTTGACCCTCATAGTTACTTTTTTAAATTTTTTTTAATTTTATTTTTTTTAGCACATACTTTAAAACTTACAAATTGTTTATTATTGGAATTTTCCACATAATATTTTTAGATCTCGGTTGACCATGAGGAACTGATACTATTGAAAGCAAAACTACAGAAAGGGAGACTACTGTATGATGAAGTGTAATCACTGGCTACCATTGAGCTCTGTGGACCATTATGTCTAGATGGCTCTACAAACAGAAT